>CAJNDS010002845.1:247212-272212 GCA_905221605.1 Symbiodinium natans
AGTAGTAGTAGTAGTAGTAGTAGTAGTAGTAGTAGTAGTAGTAGTAGTAGTAGTAGTAGTAGTAGTAGTAGTAGTAGTAGTAGTAGTAGTAGTAGTAGTAGTAGTAGCAGTAGTAGTAGTAATTAGTAGTAGTAAGCATTGCGGCGTTGCCTGGGCATGTGCAATGCTCTTGGATATGCATTGTATGATTTGTGGAGATCATCTGTCGAAGCTGCACGTCGTAAGGTCGTAACATCTGTGCATGACAATGCTGTTCTTCCAAGCGCAGACAGCTTGATCACTGCATGTTCAGCATGCATGGTGCATTGTGAAGGCCACAAACAGCGCCATTGCACCGGTACCGGTGCGAGGCACAATTCGCTGCTTATCCGTAACGCTCGCGCTCAGTAACGTGCAACGCTCCTCGAAACACCTTTTGGCGCAATCGCAGTCCAGAATGTCCCCGGAAGACAGCCGAGGGAGGCTGGTAAAGAGTCAGACTCTAGACTCTTGACGGCCGGAGGGGGGTGGGTTTGGTTTAGGGCAAGTTTAGGGTTTAATTAGTGTGCAGGCATATGACTGTATATTGTTGCTTTGTGTTTTTTCTTGAGCGCTTTGGTGTGTGGATGTTCGGCGTAAGTATGTGTTTGTCTCCAAACTGTCTATGTTGGAATCTGGAAAAGGTGGAAAATCAAATGTGAAGGCAAGGAAACAAGCACGAAATTAGCGGAAACTCAAACCTCCACGTCGCTTTTAACTTTTAAACACTCACGTCATAAAACCTGAAACAGTTCATTTCTTCTTTTGCTGGGAATGCGGGGGAGGTCACATGTCATGTAGGCATGTTTATTTCTATTGTTTTTCTGCTCCCTCGCTCTGTCTCTTTCTCTTGTTCTTGTTTTCTTTCTCTTTGAGTTTCCCCCTCATTTGTCCTCGCGCTCCTTTTTCCAGTCTTAACTGAAGGCTGTGAAGCTCCAGATTCTTTGCCCCGGGTCTGGGGATGCACGTTTGTGTCTCACTTCTACGCCGCCAGATTGTGCTTCTGCGGGTGTCTAAGGCTCCCAATGCCAGGCCCCAGTTCCACTGCTCAAGATTTTTGTCCCACATCTAACGCTCCAGATTCGCTGTCCCAAGTCAGAGGTTCCAAGTCTTTCTCCCTGGTCTAAACGCTCAGGTTCTTCAGTTTCTTTTGTTTCCCGATACCCCGCGACCCAGTAGGCGTTGAACGCAAGGGATCGTTGGGGGTCCGGGAATTGCGGGCTTCGCAGTTTTAACATAGTTGAAGTTCCAGGTGTGAAGCCCATGTTTTTTCAGATCCCGACGGGCTCCTTTTTTCAAAGCTTGCGGTCAGGCCGGCATCGGTCCAGGTATCGGTAGGGTATCGGTCGCAAAAAGGCCTTATGTTGGCCTTATGTTGGAAAACACAAGTAAGCTGAACAATCGCTGAGTCAAACAAAGCCGGACTCTGTAAGTCGAGACACAATACCAACAGAGGTCTAAGACAGCAAACATTGGAGCAGTAGAGTCGAGACAACAAACTTGGAGTTTTTGGAATTGAAACAATAAAGTTGTGCATCCCTATTTCACATCCCGACAACATCCTAGATTTTGCAACGTCTTGTAACGAAGATTGCGAGTGGCACCTCGGTTTGCATGTGTTACTCCTGTGACTGACGCAAAAACTCCGTCCGCTTTACGTCGTGGCATTCGGCTCTGTAGCTGCTGTTCGGAAGAGGGGGGCGGGGCCTCGTTACGCCCCCACTCAAGGACTTGTAAATTGCATGCGTTCGCAACAAGTTTTGTTTTGCATTCGGTGTGTGCTGCAGGAGTGCAGGTATTGACGGCGCCATGGCAAGCAGCACAATTCCGTGCTCCATCAATGCTCAGTTGGTTGTAAGGATGTAAGCATTCGGAAACATTCGGGAACGCGAAAGCACGAAGGAGTGCACTCACTAGACCGAATGTCCGGTTCTGTATCGTGTCGTTGCGAGGTACATTGGAAGCAAGATCAGCTTGATCTCGAACTCCAACATCCGGTACGAGGCAGTTGCGGTGACTCGCAAGTCTCCACAGTTTGCACCATGAATGCCATGAATGTTTAATGACTTCATATGACTTCCAGGGCATCCTGTACACCATCAACACACAGGAGTCCACAATTGCCCTTCAGACCCTTCCCAAGTTGAAGTGCGTTTCGGTTGCTGCTGAAACTTCTGGCTGATTGCGCCACCTTGATCGAACCTTGCGTTAGGTCGGTGCGATCTTTTGGCACCGAAGGCAGGAAGGCGCGTGAACATGATGCTGTCAACTATGTCACGCGATTGGATTTTGGAACATCATTGAATTTGCACATGGGTGTATGCGCTTGTTAAATATTTAGCCAGGTGCCGGAGATCCCTCCCTCTAGCGAGATCTATGACTTCATCATCTTTCGCGGGCAGGACTGCAGTCGAGTGTGGGCATTCTTTTTCTCTATCACAAGTGGACTCCCTTTTCTTTCCCCGGTGGCTTGCGAAGACATGTATTCGCTCAGGTTTGCTTGCGGTTTTTTCCTGTGTGCTGCGGGGGGTTTGATTCAGGACATCAAGGACCTGACCGTGTTGGAAGGCAGCCTGAACCTCGGATGGTGAATCATAGTCGGTCATTGAACCTTGTTCTGTGAAGTTCATTGGCAAGGCGGTGCCGGAGGGGCGTCGCCTCATTTGAATGATCCAGCCATTATGCTGGGCAGCTCAGCCTTGCTGATGGGCGCGTGTGGGCGATTAAACTCATCTTGAAAAGAGGTCCATGAAAAAGCCCGCTAGTGGCCCTGGACCTATGGAGGCGCTTGGCAAGGCAGGTAGCCAGGTAGCCTTCGGGCTTTTTGGCATGTTTCAAAGCCAACATACGGACAAGTCCCGGAGAGGCTGCCAGCAAAGGCTCCTATGGATATGGTGAGAGCAGCGGTGGCCAAAGACTTACTTGCAGTGGCTGCAACCCGTAGGGTTTCAACAGTTGACAGCTTTGTTCTTCGACGGAGTCTGTTTTTAGTTTGGTGCACGGGCTGAGCAGATGTGAGCAGATCTTCAGTTCAACCACTCATTGCGAGCTGCTTTTGAGGCTGGGGTGCCCCTTCAAAAGGTGCAAAATCCCGACCTGCCGAGAGCAACTGGTGCGCTGCAGCGCCACTGAAAAGCCAGCGCAATGACAGTGCAAAGCCAGAAAAGTTGTTGCTTTTCAGAGCAAATAACACATGATCCGACAGGTATGGTGCCGTTCAACAGAGTTGGGGCAAGGGTGACAAAGGCGCCTCCACAGGCAAGGGATCCTGATCATGCTGTGCTCATGCTGTGCAGGCTGTGCATGTCCTGGAACTGATGTTTCATGATGTTTCTCTTGGGTTCGGAAATTGCCACAGATTCGGCAGGCAAGGGCTGGGACAAGGGCTACGACAAGGGATACGAGAAGAGCTACGTTTCGATCTTGGATTCCGTGTCATTTTGAAATGCTTTAAGGGACGTGCTACCTGTGGTGCTGTGGTGAGCTTGTCGTTTGTGGAATTTTGTGGATGTGCCCCAAGGATAAGGGCTACGAGAAAGGTTACGGCTATGATAAAGGCTTCTGGGCAGTGCGATTGTCCAATTCATTGGCACACTGTGCATATTCTCTTGGTGCTCTTGTGCCAAAGCTCTCAGTAAGCATTGGCTTGCAGGCTATGGCAAGAGCCACGAGAAAGGCAAGACGTAGAGATGGCGTGAGCAATCTCAAGAAAGGTCCTTTGGTTCAGGGATGCCCCTTCCTGAGGCAAAGGCAGCAAAGCCGGAAAGGGCTATGAGGAGAAAGGTGCCAAAGGCAAAGGCAGACGTTTTCCGGCTCAGCAGCAGCGCTCCTTCGCTTGGTTAGGGTGACCAAATGCCACAGGTGGCAAAGACTCCCACGACAAGGGCAAGGGTGGCAAGGCCCCCTTTGCAGAATGAAAACCTAATTCGGTGGAGTCAGTCGCGGTCAGTCCATGCAGTGTTGGCTCTCCAGGCCCTTGAAACTGGCAAGGGCAAGAAGGCATCGTGCTTTCAAGCACTTTCAGGGTGTTTTCAGATGCTGTGCCTGCTTGTCCTACCTTCTAAGACAGCTGCCTTGGCGTGTCATTGCATAGCGGGGTCTTGCAACCAAAGTTCATGGCTCTGGATCGTCATCCTCTCAGGGTAGCGACGGCAAAGGAAAGGCCGGAAAGGACCAGGGGACTGCACTGAAGAGTATCATGATCCCGACTTTGCGAGTGCATAGGCATCATGTCTGCCTCCACTGATTAGCCGCGACAGTTTGGGAATGACTTCCCGGCTCCGTTGGCAGTAATGGAGCTATGACCTCCCAATACCTCCCAGAAGCTTGCCGCGGTTGCATGTTCCCGATGCTCGTTCCGGCAGCCCTTGGTGGCTCGTTATGGGGGTAGACCTCTCTCCATAAATGGAGGCAGCCAGCCTCGTGCCACTCCAGATAGCGCCCTGGTGCAGTTGGAAACGATCTAGATCATGCGTAAAGTCACTGCGACACTCGAACGACTGTGAGGTGAACTTTCTCTGAATTTCCTGGAAATCGACAGGTCCCTTGTCTGCCCAGTGCAAAATCGAAGGCACCTTGAATGTGTGCGTGACAAACCTTGTAACTTAGGTGCCATGAACTTCATTCGTTTCGAACATCTGTTGCTGCTTGCCATCACGACCAGCAGCACACAGGCTCCTGGCATGTCTTAGCTATGTCTCTCTGTTCTTGCTCGGAAGAAACACGGACTACTTGTGCCCAAGCGAACTGTTGAACCCCGTCGTGTGTGGTAGGTGAATTTGGATTCCAGAAAGGAAGGCTGCTGAGCTCATGTTGGCGGGCTTCCTGTCTCTCTCTGTGTCTGTAATTCCAGGGAGCCTCTGTGTGACAATGCAGGTGACCTTGCCTGTCTGCGGTATGTTGATCCAAGGTGAAGAGATCTACACCAACAATCCGATCTGTATCAAGAACAGGTGGGAAATCTCGGCTGGTGTCCCGAAGGAGAGTTTTGATCTCACTGTCTGTCCATAAGAGCCTCGGAATGTAAGCCGGTTGCCAAGAGAGAAAGAACGTCACTAGCAAAGTTTCTGGATTTGCAAACCATGGTTGAAAGAATCCACTTCTAGCCAATGCTCCGCCCGCAATAAGCTAGCTCTTTGTGAAGAGTTGCAATTAGCATTGGCACATCCAAACGCACACAACATGAACGCAACCCTGCCTTTTGCACTGTCTACTGGAAGGGTACTAGGCATCACCTGTCTTGATGGCCAGGTGTGTCAATCCGCTGACGCCCGGCCTGAATGACTTGCCACGGCTAGGAAACCTCGCAAGCAACTCAGTTGTTTTTCAATCAACGCTATCTATCCGAGGGGCCCAGCTGGATCTAGTGATTTTACATGGTGTGGGCTGTGCTGGTTTTTGGGGATTTTTCTTGCTTAAGTGGTTTCGTCTTGCCTGTTCAGTGCATGGGATGTGCACACGGAAGTTGAAGTGACAGTGAGAAAGATATCAGCTCCAGTCCCGAAGATCATGGGCTTTTCTCAGAAGCGTCCCTAGACTTAAATCCGCATGAGAAGAGGTAGCTTGAGTTGGCAACACGCTTGTACTGCTTGAGAGAACATTGCGACTGACGCTTAGCTGGAACCTCACAATTTTACGGCCGTAAGAAAAGAAGGCAGTGCGCTAGAGCGCCTTTGTGCTTGTGATTCTGCAATGCTTCTGCGAGCTCGCGTAAACGAGTGGGTGAATTCACTCTGGGCTTTTGCGCAGGGTCTAGTGAAATAATGAAATCCTAGTTCTTCATGAGCCCGTGGATGACCAACGAGCAAGACAAAAGAGGTGACACGATCCATTGATCTGGAAACGATAAACCTTAAACCCTAAACCCTAAAGGCTGTAATGGTTTGTTGCACTCGTGACTTTGCGTCACCAGGCTCCCATCATCACCAACATGAGACTCATATGAACCCTTGGAGTCTTGAACTCTGTTACTTTGCGGCAAAGGCGTTTTTTTGATAAGGTTCCAGCCCCAGGTTCGATTGGCGCCAACCAACGGTTGCCAAATTGGTCAGCGGTTCCTTAAAGCTTTCGAGAACTCGCTTGACACGATAAATCCAATTCAGAAGAGTGTACACCGGGATCCCAGAACCATGATGAGGATTTACTGCGGTTATTGCCCGTTCAGAGGATAACACAACGAACGTCAGAACAAGCGTGGTAAGTATTATCAACTAGTTTTCCAACGGTTTCTTTTTACCTATCATTTGGTTTCTTAGTAGCTTAGTAGCTGCGCTGTTGGTTTGTACAGATGATATATCTCGTAGCCCCTGAAACCGCAAGTTGTTTTCCTGGAAACGCGAGTTCCTCCAGGTAATGTGCTCGTTTTGTAGCATGCTTTCTATATGTAGAAATTGGACAGTTTTCTTCAATAACGCGCGTTTTCTCGAGGTTTCTGCGCGTGAGTGTTTTGCACCTTTAGGGGACGCAAGCTGTGCTTTGAGGGCACAACATGCAACATGTCTGGCCTTGCACTGCGTGGGGTTGCAGGCTTTTGGGGCAGGATCTTTCGGATGAGCACTGTCGGGCTCTGGGCCTTGAGAATGTATTTCGAATGATTCGAATGGTTTCTTCTTTTGGGGTTTCTTTGTTTCCGGGCGTTGCTTCTTGGCATTTGGGTTTTCGGTGCTTGCACTTTGTCAGTTTCGGGCTTTACTGAGCACAAGACTTCGGGCATTTGTTTTTTGTTGCTTGCGTTGTTTCGGGTTGGGGCAAAGACGGCAGACCCTTGCACGGTGTGGGTTGGGGGTTGAGGTTGTTGGGCTTGCACGGTGTGGGTTGGGGTTGAGGTAATGCAATAACCCCCCCCCCCCGCCCCAACCCTTCTAGACCCAGATTTCCGAAGAAGATCCAGAACAGCACTGAAAATCTTCAATGGCTAACATGAAAGAAAGAGAGGACATGTAAGCTGTAACACGTACTATGTCTCATGACTTCTGCTAGTGTACTGGCTGACTAGCCTCACTTAATAATATTAGAATTGCGGTCTTCTTTTTGATTCACTTCTTTCACTCGTGGGCTGGGGGCGGGGGCGGGGCTGTCTTGTGACCTGACACTTTCATGTTCCGTGGGACTGCTGGTGCGGAGAAGGTGGGCCGGGTTGGTGGCGGATGGCAGTCGGTTGTGGGGCATTCAACTTCTTCAGTGCATGTTTAGGACCTGCACGTTGGCTCGTTTCTCTGTTTGCTCCGCATTGCATGTATGTGGTTCTTCAAGGGTCTAAATTTGTTTCAACATGAGAACTGGCGCAAGGGGCCTTTGAGCTCTGCATTGGGTGACCCGAAATCGCACACCTTAAAAGGGGTCATCATGATGGCTTCATGTTTCTGAGTGCGGCGGCGCCTCTGCTTCCTTGAGCCGAGGTGTGGCAGTGCTCTGACGCGGGTGTCGTCCAGAAGTACTTGCACTTCTGTCAGGTCTTTGCCTCAGAGCTGGGAGTCACGATCAAGCACAGAGATCTGCTTTGCTTAGGTCAGCCTGTTGTTTGGGAAGTGTCAGCTGTGGGCAGAGTAAGGCAGCTGTGGACTACGATGCGGCGATCCCCTCGCCCGAGAACGCAAGCACAGCCAGAAGCCCATGGCATGCTATGGCATACTGAGGGCATACTGTGGCAGAAGATGACTTCTGGAGGGTGGCGTTGTGTCATTTGGGTGACTGATCTCTTTCCAGTGAGCGGTGGTGTGGGTAATACCAAAGCAAAGAAAAAGCTAGCACTGCTGGTTGCCATGGTTGCAAGACACACCTGCAATGGTATGTGGTCGTTGGTACTGCCGCAGGGCACCAGCGTCAGTGAATGCAGAGTTGCACACGAATCGTGATGACGCATGTACGACAGCGCAAATCCGTGCTCTAGCTGCCTTGCGAACTGGTGACAGGTGGAATCATCCTTTTTTGTTGTGCCTACTGTTGTGACTTCATAGTTATTGCGTCGGAATGTGTTGGCCAACCTCAACCTATCCTTGTAACATGGCGTGAGATGTTTTGAGTGTGCTTACTGGTGTCCACACTTGAATTGCAGACACGTGATGTTGCGGCCAGAGATGTCCGCTTCATTTCATTTTTTGAGAGTAAATGGTGCAGGGCCAGTCATAGTTTTGTTGAGCCTGGGTATAACCTATCATCTTCTGCCAAAAGGGCCGTTGGCTCCTTCGGAGTGACACCAGCATAAACCGCTATTTTTTTGCACAGAGCCGGTTGGTTCTTCTTGGGAGCGACGGTGCGATCATCGTGACACTTGCCAGAAACCAAGCAGCCTTTTCTGCAATTGCATGAGAAGGGGAGGAGTTGTTTGGGATGGCAGGGCGGCGAGTTGAAGAGAAAGCAGAGGTCACATCATCCTCACAACGATAGCGTGGCTTCGACCTCGTTTCCCCTCCGAAGCAAAATTCATTCACCCTCATCTCTTCAATGCCTGGTTCTTCCGGTGCCTCATGTATGCCCGCAAGGGAAGGGCCTCAGTTTTTCACCTACCCTTTCGCTTTCGAAAAGAAGCAGCTTGCCATGTCCCAAGGGATGCCTTGACCATGCACGAACCATCGTTCTTGTGGTGAACTAGGATGTCTGCGCTCCTGGATTGTTTGGGTGTATGCTCGTGTGATGACATTTCCCTACTTGCGGATTGAGACTGGCGTACAAATACTCGTCCCTTGAGGCCATAAACGTTCCCTAAAGGCCCAGCAAGTTGAAGGGCCAAGGCGAAGTTGATATCATGATCCGAATGGAGCTGACGAATGTGAGGTCTCATAATTGTAGTGGTATAGTTCTCGACCGGCATATGCAAATTATGCCGTCAATCGCTGTTCCGTTTGTTGAGGCGCTCGATGCAATCGTGCAAGCTCAAGATTCTGCTGCCCGAGACTGGATTTGACAGTGGCAAGTGCATGAGAGATGCAGCTTGCAGTTGCGTACATGCATGGACTGGAGGCCTCGACGATGTTTTTCTATCACCTCGGTGCACTTGGCTACGAGGCACCCGGTTTCAAGGAAATTGCTATGAAGGAAATGAGCACCCCAAGGGCACCAAGAGCCTCACAGATGGCAACATCTTTAACCTGTAAAGCAACTGTAAAGCACGTCCGTCAGGCTTGGGACTTCAAGCATCAGGAAGACAGGGATCGTGACCCGTGTGCCGGGACTTCAGCCAAGGGGTCTCTAAATCTGGGCGTGTGACAATCGTTGATTGTATTTGTAGTCCAGGTGGCCAAGATCTACGAGCTTGTTTGCTACACGTACTTCCCCAAGAACCAGGCAAGCATGCTGTGGTCCTTTGATTCTTGATGGCCAGCCGTCTGGGATCCTTGTCATACGAGCCGGACAGCCCCCCTTCTTGGGACGAGGCTGGTTGCGCACAGGGGTCCCAGATACCGTTCTTGAAGCCTTGCATCCTGGCAGCATTGCGTTCTTGAAGAGAAACACTTGCAGGTAGCACCGGTAATTGGCACGGCTTCCGGCATGGCCCGTAATCATCCCCACTGTGGCTCGTTCTTGCTCCGTCCAAGAAGGCGCAAGTTCTTCAATTTCTGGCAGTTAGCCACATGGTGCAACCTCAACCTCACAAGCGATACTCTGCCCGCCTTGGCCGTCGGGCCAAGTCATGGGTACGGTTCGTAACAGTTTTCCACTTCTCAACGGGTCCTCTACATTAGAGCTATCCCCAAATGTCTTTGCAGCGCTTGAGAGTGGCCGACGTGGACCGTTGAGGTGTTTTGAGGGTGAAGAAAGTTTTAGGTTCAGGCTAAAGGGTCGAACGGACAGGATTGTGTACGATGCTCATTATACCTTGCAGCTTCCTCAGCAAGGTGGTGTAATATGTGTAATGGCCGAACTGTGACCAGCTGTAGATGAACAGCCATGGCAGGGACGATCATGTCATCTCAGAGCGCGCATGTCCATTCGGAACTTTGCAGCGTGACCGGCCATCTGGTGAATGTGAGGCAAGACGCCCTGCGAGAAGTATCTGGAAGCCTGCCAAATCGAGCCGGGAACTCATGCGCCCAGGGACACTGCGAGACGCGACTGTGAATCCAAACCCTACATACACATGTTGAGGCCGGAAGCCAAAGCTTGCTTCGTGAGCTTTGTGCAACTACCGTAGAGCAGCACAGTAGGTGCACGCTGCCCTCTTTGGCTCCTTCCTTGAGCTAACAGCCAAACGTCCTAGCCGAACCCAGTCGCTTCCTCCTCACAAAACATGGGTCCATATGCATGAGGTTCAAAAACAAACAAGCACCAACAAAGACGCGCTAGGATTCTGTCAAAGATCCACTCGGAAAAGTTAAGTAAAAGTTGCAGGGACTATCGCAAAACCCTCCCAGCCAGACAAACGTGCAGAACGGTCGTGCATTTCAGCCGTTATCAGTTTGAATTTATAGCTGGTTTCAGCAGTATTGTATCTTTGTCTGAGTTCGGGGCTTGGCTTTTCTGCGGCATTCGTTCCTTATCTCTCGTTGTGCATGTTTGCTTTCCAAGTCATTTTTCGGAGATGTGTTTTTGAAACTTTGGTAGGCCTTGGCAGGTAGTCAGCCTCAAGCACGCCAAGCAAGATGCACGTGTTTCTCTTTCTCCAGTTCGGTTTCCGGGGCCGACCCTCATAATCGTTCATGCTAGAAGACATGAGCTTCCATTGCAGTATGCATTCTCCGACCAATAATAAACGCCCCCCCCTACTGGCTAGTGTCAGCAGAGATGTTTGGCCTTGGTCGGCAACTCCGAAGGTGTTGTGATGACAGTGCGCAGTGCGTGTTCGACTTGACTTCCGATCTGGGAGGAGGCTTGATGCTTGTTGCCGTACACTGGAGCATTCGGGAGACCTCTGTTTGGGGTGAGTCCTGGCCACCTCAGACAGGCGAAGTGAGCACAGTGTCTGGCTACGTGGATCAGAAGAGCCCTTCCGCCGTCTGCACGGGCCAGGGCCTTGCTGAAGTTTGGAGGAATGCTCGGTGCAGCTCGCAACGTGTCCTTGAGGCCACAGCGCATCCAGCCGAGCTGGCCATAAACTCAGGGATTGGCAAGCCGTGGTCGAGCTGCAGCCCTGTGTTCCTTTCGAGTTATCTCCCTCCTTGCCCATGACCATAGGTGCACCATTGCAGCTGCTGCCTTCCAGACCTGTTTGACCCGCTTTGGCTTTGGGGCGTCCTACGGCCGGCAAACTCTTGGGGTGTCACTTGATGAGTCAGGTTGGCTTTGTTTGGCCTGCAGCTGCTGAGACTAGGCGGGGCCGGTTGAGCGTTTAAGTAATCTGAACATATGTGTGCACCAACACTTGTTCATGTGGCCCGGCCAGCCAACTGGTGATTGCGGATGGTAGATTGTTGTGTTGGCCAGGGTCGATGAGCAACTTGTAGCTAGAATAGCTAGACTTCTAGAAATGCTCCATTTGCTTCATACTTTCCTGTTCTTAACCGCGTGAGCTCCGAGGTTCTGACCAGACGCCCAAGGCCTCGGAGATGGCAGAGCGCCAGAGAAGCCGGTGGCCAAAGACGCCAGCCACATCTGCACATTTGGGGGTACATGCAAGTCAAGCACCCTGGACCTGACTCACAGCGTCTAGGCCCTGGCATGTGGATCTTGTTTTTGGCCGTAGCCGGTTGTGCGGCCCGGAGCTCGGATGTATGCCCCTAAACAGTGTCGTGAACATGGCGACAATGGCCGCAGTTCTGTTGTGACAGGTGAGCTTGCAAGGCTGTAGCCTAGTGGCACCCTCAGTTTTGTCAGGATGCTGAATGGGTCCCATGTCCAATCGCTGGAGGCGGTCCCGACACACGGCAGGGCCAATTGGCGGAGGAAGTCCAGGGCTCAGCGCAGGCCACTGCAGCAGCCACTTGTTTTGCTCTGCTTGAGTTGCTGTTGGGTGGTTGCGCCCTGGAGTCCTCTCCCAGTGTTGTAGGTGGCTCTAGGCCACAAGGAAGGCACCATCGCAGAATCTGGATACGTTTGGTTTTTGGTTATGCACGTCTTAGACACTAAGGCCTGACTACTTGATCAAGTATGAGCACGCGGCGTCCTTACTTCTTGACCGAAGAGACCATGCGTCACAGAAGCTATGTCTTTTTCTGGGACACTGTCGAGAAGAGTGCGGCATGGTCTCTCTGGGGTGCTTCGTCCCTTTGAGGTCCCTCCAGGACAGCCGCCGTCGGCAGCCATTCTGAACTCCTGCACCCCTGGGGTGCTTCTGCAACATGATTGATGACAGCTTTGATTGCCATCAGATCTGGTATCAGATCGTCTTCACTTCAGTGCTTTGGGTTTGGCATCTCGTAACGGTCTGCCCTGTCTGCCAGGCTTCCGCAAGGGAGGTTTGCTCTGGCCATGGGCAGTGCGCACCGTGCCATGCCGAGCATCGTGTGTCCATTTGGGTGGTCGTCGGTGCTGAGCGCTGCTAAGTCATGGTCATGCAGTGCGCTGACGGAGTCATTTCTACTCTTGGCATCTCTTCATGGTCAGACGCTTGGATAGGAACACGGGATAGTCAACGGGAGGTGGAGCCATGCACCCCTGAAGCTGGCAGCTCCTGGTGAAAATGTTGACGGAGCCCAAGCACTCACTGCTCCTGTCATGTCGTCACGGCATGCAAATCCCCACCTGTCCTTTCTCCCTTCGCTTGCGCTGGTAGGCCACTTTGGGTGCGGCCTTTTGCAAATGTGATTCTGCCAGCGCCTGAGCCGTCCGAGAAGGAGGAGGGTATCGAGTGGCGGAGACTTCGGATGTGTCACAAGCGTCTGACGGTTCTCTTCAGGGCTGGGCTGATCCAGAATGCCGCACGCAGCGGAAGTCACAGTTGAAGGCGCCGACAGAGAGCGCTTGCAGTCCTGGCCTGCCCTCCCCCTTCTTCCGTCTTGTGGAATGGGGCATCCTTACTCTTTGCGCTTAGTGTTCATCTAGCGTTGCAGGCTTTCTTCTTGAGTCTCTTCGGTGGCTTCTTTGGTCCGGCGCTTGCGGGCAATTGCTGCGAAGTAGGAACATTTGGCGCCAGGGCACGCTGAAGCGCAGAGGATCCTGGGTAATGGGCGCCAATGTGTGTCTCATCAGTGAGTTCAATGCATGTCCTTTGGCTCCAGCTGTAGTTCTGCCCACAGCCTCTCAACGCATCCTAAAGCTGAGGCCAGGTCACAAGGGCCTGTCGGCTTGCAGTGTATTGTGTGCATCCGCCTATGCCAGGCACGGCAGACAAAGAACATGTCGAAGAGGACGGTTGTCTGTAGTCTGTAGTGTCCGTACACACGCACACACGTGTGCACGCCCCCAGCTACACACCTACTTGACGTGTCTACGCTTTCCGCACGTAGTTTTAACGCCTCGAGCAAGGCTTGTTAAAGGTCGCACTGGGAGCATGAGAGTAGGTGCCCCAGTGCTGAGAGACAAGGCACGAGGCAAGAACCAGTGTATTACAGCAAGGGTTGTTGTCGTTATGGAAACTTTGGAGTTGCCATGAGTTACCGGTGCTTTTTCCCAGATCGGTTCGATTGAGGAAACCACGACAATCACGAGACTTAGGAAACCGGTTTCGCACGATTCCGAAACAGGAAACTGCCCGATTGACGACTCAAGGAAAAACAGCGGGCAGGGGGGGGGGGGGGGGGGGGGGTGTGCGGGGATGATAATGTTCATGTCAAGGGTGCTTTTAGGAAACTGTGCGCTTCCCGCATCCGTGCTTTCCAGTTTCTCGAAGTCGCTTGTCTGGAGTCTGTTTTGTTTCCCGAATCTGCACTTTCCAGTTTCCCCATCCGCGGTTTCAAAAGTAGCTGCTCAACATATCTCCGCCAAGAAATGCCCCCGGTCATTGTCTTGCAAGTCAAGCAAGATCAACAGCATGAAGATGCCGCATGTCCCAAACCGCTGCCCAATAATCATGTCATTCCAACAGGGCAAGCCTCATCTACACTTGTGCGATCACGAGGTTCGGGTACAAAAGGCCAGACGAACAGTTAGCAAACGACAGCAGCGCGATGCCATTGAGTCTTATGTTTGCGTTGCGTCAGGTCAGGTAGGCTAGCTTGTGTTAGTGTTGGTGGATGGACTTTGGCTTTGCACGTTCTCAGTTTTGGTGTTCACTTACGTTTGCTGACGTGCTTCCGTTTCTTGTGTTTGAGTGGGTCTGTTGGTGATACGCTTTTGTCTAGTGTTGGGATCGGTTTTGGCGTGCGGACAGCGTTTTTAACCGGACGTGATGACAGTTTGGGAGGAAGGGCATGTCTTTCGACGAGAAGAAGGCCACGCTGCTCTCCGCCATGCAGGCCGAGGTCGGCGGTCTTCTGTGGCCAGTCTTGAGCGGGTCTGCGGGCTTACGGGAGTCTTACGGGTTGCTTCAAGCAATGTCAAGCAGGCATCGTTCTTCACCCTCAAAGAGCTGGAGACTCTTGGGAAGTCCAAAGGTGTTATCCCACAGGCTGGGGCCTTGGAATGCTTTGGTTGTGGAGCGGTTGTGGGCCTTGCGAGCCCTGCGTCCACGGCAGGCTGTAAAGGAGGTTGTGGAGAGCTTGGTCGCCGAGGATGAAGTGCAAAGCGACAAGGCTTCGCCAAGTTTCGCTAAGTCCCCGGAGCAGAAAGCGATACCTGTCTGACCCATTGTGATTCAGGTCGGTTCACAGGTGCTGTTTTGGGCCTTGCCGTCGCATCGAACGGCCATGTTGCAGAAGAAGCGACAGAAGTTCGAGGCTAGGCAGGTGATTTTGGAGTTCACTTTTGCTTCCACTATCGCTGGGCAGTGCCGGGCATTGCTGGGCATGCGGCCAGGCAGAAATCAAGCAACTACAGGCGGAGCTGCAGAAGTGCCAGGCTGACGGAAGCTGCAACATGTTGGACCATCATAGGCGGACGCGGCACATTTTAGCAGGACTTGGCTAGATTGTGGCTCCAGCTCAAGGTACAGATATCCGAAAGTGGCATGGCACAGAGATGTAACAGTGCAGCTCACGGGGTAGTGAAAATTTGCAAACAACACCGTTCCAGAGTTAGTCTTCTTTGCATATCACTCAATGAATGGCATCCAACCGACCAAAGAATGAGATTGTGCTCAGACTCGGCAGGGGCCTGAACATGATTCTGAACCTGGCTCTGACGACTCTCACCAGTACCTAGTCAGGGGTTTCATGCAGTTCGAGGCCTTGGCAGCCGGGAGCGACTGGGACGCTGCAACTCTGCTCCAGTCACGCCGCAGGCGGAACTCTGCCCTGGTTCCAGGGCCGCCCTTTCAGACTGCAAGATAGCTCTTAGCATCTTGGCGTCTCAGGCAAAAGCCCGATGGGTCAGCCGTGCAGAGCCGACTGGACAGGCCTATCCTTTGTCACGTGACATATTTTCCAAGACATATTTTCCAAGACTTTAGATATTTCTAAGGGTCTCTGTGTGAGCGTCGTGATCAGCAGTTCTGCTGCGCGATGCTGCGCAGGTGCGGGACCGACACTTGCGTTCGCAGCCGCTGTGGGTTCCCCCAAGTCTGCAAAGTCAAGCAGGCCGGATCTGTTCGTTGGGCAAAGCACCGGCAAGTGTCTTTTGCTGGCATCCATGCAGTGCCAACCTATAACGAGACTTTTCTCAGGTAGCCGTCCAAGCACCGAGCCAGTGCAAGACGATGGCTGCCAACCGAGCTGGGGATGCTAAAGATTCCTAAAGGAGACTGAAAACTAAGCATGATAGCTTGGTGCTGAGGTAATTCCAGACTCTTCTTTGCCAAGCCGCCGTTTGTCTTCGCAGAACCGCCGCGCGACCGCATGAATTCATTGTTACAAGAGGCAAAGCGAGGTCAGAGAGGGCAGGCATTGGGCAGGCTCTTGCCCCGAGCTGAGCTCATCTACAGGCAGCCAGCGGCGCTCTTCCAGCTCAAGCAGAGCCTACTGCTGGACGAGGGTGTCACTGAGGCAGGGCGAAGTAGTTGCAAGTTCGACGAGTCGTCGACGCATCTGGTCTATTGACATGCCGAGGCGTCCCCTCCGATCATGGGAAGCACCTTCAGCGAACGAGAAAGGCTGGGGTCAGTGGAGGAGGACCAGGCGCCGCCATCAGTCCGACCAGAGATGCCAGTAAGGTTGGGGCCCTGGAGTCATGCAGACTGATGTGTAGACATGTGAATGTCAAGCTAATGTGCATTGATGCTGGCAAGACGGCTTGACACCCAGGCTAAAGCGCGAAGACATGGCTCCGAAGTCTCGTGCCAGGCCGGTACAAGACTTGTAAAAGTCTGACTCGTAGCCAGTAGTAGCTCAAGCCATACGTGGCAGGAGACTCATTGGACACCGTTTGAGGTATCCTGCAGCCTTCTTCCAAGCAGCGCGCCACGATGGTCTCCACCGTGCAAGAACTGCGCCGCAAGCTGACTTGAAGCTTGGTATCGGCTTGCTTCACTCACCCCCTGTCATCGAACACCATTGTTTGTTGGGAGGACACTCTTTTGGCAGGATGACATTCTGTTGCTTCTCTGAGGAAGTTGCCTGCGGGGGCGCTGACCTATTATTCCGTTGAGACCTGTTCAGACCTCGCCTGAGTGACAGTTCCGCAGTTCCGCACATGCTTCAGAGGAAAGGTTTGCTGCTCTGTGAGGAATGGCGCATGCCGAGAAGGGGAGAGTACAAGTCTCCTAAGTCCAGGCTGGATGTCTGCACAGAGACGAATCACACTTTAGTCTTAGGTGTCTTAGGTCACACCGGTCCTACATAGCAGCGCTCGTAGCGTTCGTCTGCACAGGCGACCGCTTGAAGGCTTGGGAGGCAAGATGCCGAGCTTTCGTGTGGCGGTAGATTTCCAAGGTGTGTCCTTTCTCGGGGCAGTGAAACTAGTGAAGCCCCAGGTCGCGTGAAGCCTGGGGTGTGCCGCCAGCTTCTCCAGCCGCCGGCGAATGCCTTTGGCGATTCACGTCGTTGTGTGCTCAGCGAAGGCTTGTCAGAGTGGAATCGCCAATACATGCCAATATGCATGCATCCAAACCCCGTGCAATGTGTCAAGGTGCCATGGGAGACCACGCTTTCGCGCATTCTCCCAAGACGCTTGCGCCAACCACTCCTGCAACGAGTGAAGTCTTTCAGGGACACCTCTGACAACAGAACTGCTTAGCACGTTTCATATGGCCAACTGAGCTTTTTTGCTTCGCAGGCTGAAATGGCTGAAATGCAAACATCAGAGAGGTTTGGGTGTTTGTACAAGTCAGTCCTCTGCGTTCGCTTCGTGTTCTCCCAGGACAGACTTAATTTTGCATGTGCCAGTGCGTGACTCAAGTATGCGAGTCGACCGTAGGGACTGCAAGAGGTGCTTCGAAGAAGCTTGCCTCTGACAGTCGAAATTTGCACAGTGCAATTGCAGTTGCGGCTTCCAGCCACAAAACAAACATAGTCTTGTGCGGGGATTGCAAGAGAGCAGGAAGCAGCTGTCGGATCATGCCAGAAGTGGTTGTGCTCTAGTTGCTTTATCACCCCTCGCAAGTCGTGTGCACCTCCCGGCAGGCTGACATTTCCCAGCTTTCCAGTCAACCGGCTCCCACGGAGGCGGCACCAGCTGTGTAGCAGCAGCGCAGCAGCGCAGCAGCTGTGTCGCAGCAGTAGTTTGCTTGGATGATTTTCTGTGCAGGCAGAAGCTGCTGCACTTCGAGCTTAGGGCTCAGGGGATTGTTAGAAACACAAGGCAGCTCCCTGCAAGAGGCGTTGTTCTACTGTCAATAAGAAGATCTTGTTTTGCAGGGTAGGAGTGAAACAAGCGTCGGTTTGCTGGGTAATTCTCGATTTTGCCTCGTGCCTTGGTAATGCTCCTTGTTGCCTTCAGGCCTTCGGGCCCAGGTCGTTCGCGCCGGTGTGATATTGCTTGCTGTTTCCCTTACCCTTCAAAATGAGAACTTCAACCCACGCTGAGTGTGGGTGAGTCTCAACACGGCTGAGAATTTTCTTGGTACCGAAAGACCCTTTCAAACTGTTTAGTTTTGTACTGTGTTTTTCATGCAAGTGGCAGGGTGCTATCAGCGTGGACAGTGAGTTGCGAGTTTTCGGGGCTCCTGTAGGGATTTTCGATTCAGGGCTTTTCGTGGCGCTGCTGGTCTCGGAGCTCAGGGCCGCCCTTTTTACAACACTGTCTTCTCTGCATCTGGTGACTGTGCTGCAAACGGTCGCTGAAATTCCCGAAGCTGCGTTTTCCAGTTTGTTTCCCAAGTCATGGTTTTCCAGTTGCCGAGTCCGTGCATTTTCAGTTTCCGAATCTGCGACTGACCGTCACTGACCTACCCACCAATCTTAAAGAATCGGCACAGCTGGCATGGCGATCAGGTGCGGGGGTGGCGGGGGTGGGGTGGGATGGGGGGATGGGGGGGTGGGGGGTGGCGGGTGGGGGCTGGGGGGTGGGGGTGGGAGGTTAGGAAGGTAAGGAAGACGTGGGGTGGGGTGGGGTGGGATAGTCTGCTCCCTATTCCAGGGTGAGTCCGCCTGCAGAGCTGGGCTTTGGTCGAACTGCTTACGTGGAATTCAGCCGCTGATGTGGGTTTCTGTCGAACAGCGTGCACTGGGTGATGTGTATCGTGTTGCACCTTCCGTCCATGAAATGCTCAGAGCCATCGATCGCAGAAGCCTGCATAGAACTATCAAGGTCTCGGCGGTTCAGGAGCGCAAGAAGTGTGAGCAGCTCCGAGCAGAGATCGAGGCCTGTGGCCATGCAGAAGGTGTGTTAGTTCCATGTTTGTCGCGCGGTGTGCACTGGTAAGGCGCATGAGCGCTGTGGCCCAGCAAAGCTGGCCGAGATGAAGAAACAGATCTTGGTTGCAAAGGCCTGGCCCTTGCGACATGTGCGGCGGTTCTATCCTCGTGTGTTGTTTTTTTCATGGCTGGTTGTTGGCAGCCTGACAGCGTGTACTCATCTGCGAGGATGCTGCGAACCGCTGGGCGGACAACATTTGCCAGGATCTCAGTTTGGGAAGGTCATGCATGGAAGAGACCGCTGGTAGTTTGTGGCCCTGCTTGCCGGCCCACGGTGCCCTTGCCAAGATATGGCGTAATGAGCGCATGCCCCCTCGATCGTGTTCCTCGCCACAGGGCAACGTATGAGAAGCACCTTGAAAGTTGCCACGTGCGTCCCAAAGGTAAAGGCTTGACAGGAATATGCAGGATTGCCAGGCGACGATGGCATAAAGCTTGAGTCGCATGTTTGAGCCGGCTCAGCTAATGTCTTGCTTCAGTGCCATAGAAGTGGGACCCATGCCATGTCTATGAATCTGCATTCAGAACTTTTTTGAGTCTCCAGGTGCAGTTCGCTCCCTTTTCCTCAGGCTGGCTAGCATCACAGTGCGTCTGGAGCTGTGTTTCAACATGAGGTGGCATGCGCAAACTCCAAAACGTGCAAGTTTCACCGACTTGTCTGCAGGGAACGTCGTGGTGAAGTGAGTGCAGCTCAGTTCAACTCAAGCTTCGGACTGCCAGAGGAATTCGATTATCTCGAGTAATTCTGCCAACACGTCCGCTCTGGCAGATCACAGTGCAGCTCGCGGCCGAGACAGTTGATCAAACGTACCTTCATCATGCATTGCATGTGCCTGTCTGAAATCATGCGGGAAGCTACTGTGAGCTCCGACAGAAGCGATTGCAAAAGCTGTCACATGAGCGGTAGCTCATGAACCAGCATCGCTGCGGCATATCTTTGCATTCTCCTGGTGAAATATGGCCCTGACCACTCTAGGCAAGTGTTCGTTTGGCCGCGGCAGGCATGTTGCCTTTGTCAGGTAACACTGTCTTGTACCGCGTGCAGTTTGCAGGAGCAAGGAGTGAAGAGTCCGGACGCTGTGGTGGCTGTGGGTGGTCCACAACAAGTCCGCCTCCACTTCCGACCTCCAGTCGGGCAAACTGCTGAAAGGCTGAAAAAGTACTTAGAGGCTAGCATATTGTTAGCGTGGCCCGGCAGGCTGTGGTTATGGATGCCCGAGCGTAGATGCGAAACTCCTGCGTGTGGTACAGCAAAGCTGTGATGCTAGCCATAAGTGCAGCTACACCACACAAGTTCCAACCAATCGCAAGAGACCGGCATGCTGGCGAGAGAGAGAGAGAGAGAGTGACAAAGCAGCATACAGAGCGCCTTGGCATAGGAATTGACCAACCAGAGATATGCAAGTGCAAAGCGAAAGAGTCGATCCATGCAAGAAGCTTGACTGCACTCCCGCAGCAGGTGTGAGCAACTGTTGGCACGACTGGCACAGACTTGAGAGAATACATGCAGGCCACAGATGTTTAAGTCGTTGAGGTGTTGCGAAAGCCTCCGACACTGTATGGTGTTTTCTCAAAAGCGGCCTCAGCTGCGCGTGCCATGATCGTCAAATGCCTGCCATCCAAGAGATTTGGGCGGCCAGCCTTGTGGCAGCTCAAGTCGCCCTGCACAGGCATTGGAGGGACCGGTTGAGGCAGGGCTGCAACCGGAGTCTGACCGGTGCAAGATGTTGCAAGCAGTTTGCCGCATCCACGTAGTCTAAGGGTGGGAGAACTGTCGATGTGTCTTCCCTGAAGGGCTTCGAGGTGGAGCCATTGTCAAGGTGCAGAAGGCCTGCTGTGTCCAATACTACGATCTTGGGGAGGCCAGTTCTCAGCAGTTTGCGCAGAATGTTACGCAGCAAGGCAGATGGCACGTCAATCTCGACCGCCTGCCAGCCGCTGTAACGCAAGTGCAAGCGTGTGCACCTTCATTACCGATGGCAAGTTTTGTCACTTTAGTTGGTCTTACAAGTTTTTGGACTGGAGGATCTGGTGCCATCGTTGGCATACCCTAACAGTTCGTCAGGAGCAGATGCTGCGAGCTCAGCAGATTGCAGCGGATTGACTAGGGCGGAAGGTGGATGTTTACTGGTAATGCTGGTGCAAAGAGAATGAGAGGTCAATTCATGTCAAATCTCGAGGTGCGCACCGAGAAGCAGGCGGCCTGGCAGGCGCCCTGGGAGCACCAACTATCGGACGCGCTGGGCCCCGCTGAGTGTCAGCAAGTAGCACGCTTTCTGCGGTTCTTGGCTTTGTGAGTCTGGTGTGTCACTGGGCATATCCCAGAACCTAGGTTTCAAACGTGTACCGGAGTCTCATGGCCAAGATCTCGCCCGAAACGCTGCCAAAGACGCTGGTTGGCCTGAACGTCCTCGTGCTGCATGACTGGACCTCAGCAACCCGAAAACCCGAAAATCAAGCACATGGGGGCGAGGCAATGAAGCCCACGAAAGGCAGCTGCCGTGGAAGGCGCTTGCCATGTTGTGACTTGTGCCCATCCTCTAAGCCTCAAACCAAAGCTAAGAATCCTAAGACGAAGCCCCAAACCCCTGAAACCTGAGCGCACACGAAGATGGGAGGGGTGGTTGGAGGGGTGCTGATGAAAAGACACAACGATTTAGCAATTGGACCACCATTCGCAAGCTGGACGTGATTCAGGAAACCACGTGATGCAGCAAACCACGCCGTTCAGGAAATTTACCGGGGCAGGGGGGGGGAGGGGTGGTGGGGGGTGGTTTCCAGAATCCCAACTCCGCGGCTTGCGAATCCGCGCTTTTGTTTTCTCGAATCTGCCTTTTTCAGGTTTCCAGGATCACGTAAGTTTTAGTTTCCGAATCCGCTGCTGACCCTCTGAAAACTGCTGAGTTCTACTTGGATGGCAACCAAGGGCTGCACGCGAGAAACCGTGCTGTAAACGTACCGTCAATGTAGGCCACAGCAACCCCGCCACACCAAGGACAGGAACGAGCGGAAGCGCGAGAAGCCATCCAAGGAGCCTTCGGTCTCAGAGTCCCCTCGAAGGGGTATCTGCGATGGCGATTTCCTTGCGGAAGCTCTTCGATACATGCGCTTGTCCTCGGCTGCCTATGGACGCGTGACTCTCCGCCCTGGACCTTCAGTTTCTGTGACCGAGAGAAACTTCCTCCACCTACTGTGCAAACACGTCGGTGGAAGCCTCAACCCGGAGAAGGCTGCCGGAAGGTTACCAAGTGTTTCAAGGGGCGAGGGCCGTTACTGCTACTAGCGCCGCTGGGGCTGCGGATAGAATATCTCGGTTTTCTCGGCTGCTCACAGACTTTCTTGCGGGTCGTGGGCGTTGTGTTGGGACAGGTTGTGGGTTGAGAACGTGTTGGCAACGTGTATTTGCAGGTGTCGTTGCCCCACGCCTCGCTGAGAGCTGGCTGGCTACTTCCAGCCCACTACGTGCTTGTTGATCACGAGCGCCGTGAGGCTGTTGTGACCGTTCGAGGCACCTGCAAGCCGCCAGCAATCTGACAGCCATCCAAAGATCTTGCAAGCGAATCTGGTCAGGCACCCTCAGCGTGCCAGATGTGCTGACCGACCTGGGAGCTGAGGAGGTGGACCTTTTCCTTGGAGGAAAGGCCCTGTGCCACAATTTGGTCAAAGCCAGAAGCTCTTTTTGTTTTGTGTCGACTGCCTTCTGTGCTGATCGTGTGCAGATGTTGGAATTGTTGATCTGTGCTTCTTCCGTCGGATGATGCAGGCTCACAAGAACATGCTGCAGAGCGCCTGCAATGTCCTTCGGGTCATTGAGCCGGTTCTGCGAGATATTTCTGGCCAAGTCGATACAATCACTTTTGCGGGGCATAGCTTGGGTGGTGGGGTTGCTGCATATTTGACCATGCTTTTTGTGGAGCTGGTCGTTGGCCACGAGCTGCCTGTGACCATTTTTCCCGCAGCTGAATGTCAAACCGGTGCTCATCCTGTCAACGCTGATGCGAAGGATGCACAGCAGCATCTCCGAGTGCAGTGCTTCAGCTTCGGTGCTCCCGGGATTTGCTCAGCAGCTGTCAGTGAGTCATTGCGTGGTCGCATCGTATCCTTCTGCCACGCTGACGATGTGGTTCCACGCCTCTCAACTGGCCATCTGCTGGAACTTCACCACCGCGCTGTGCTTGCAGCCGCCAGTGCTGGCGACCTTGTAAAGCGTCTTTTGGAGAAAGCACAGGCAGCCCATGACTCTGGAGGCATCTTGAAAGCTGTGCAAGCTGCTGCACAAGCAATTCCAGTGGGTTTAGAAGAGGCTCTGATCAGCAAGACTGACACAATGAACGCTTCGGGCGAATCCATAGAGACGCTTAAGCTCTACCCTGCTGGTCGATGTTTCCTCGTCCAGTCAGATGGTGAAGTCGAGGAGCTCGAGCCAGAGGCGTTAGCGCCTCGCATCGACTTGTCCGGGGGTCACCGAATGGTAGTCGACCACATGCCTAGAATATACGAAGTTGTGATGAAAGCGGCAGTTGACAAAGCGACCAGCACCGTAGCTGCAACTTCGCGCCTGTAGCAGACAAAAGTGCGCCCGCCAGAGCCTTCGTCTGGAGACCAACCTGAAGAATTCGGCTTGGTGGTGCAGTGGTGCCGTTTGCACCATTGAGAGCACGACTCCAGCAATGATTCTAAGAATGATTCACGCCCAGGCTTGGATCGTTTCTATCTGGGCTTTCCGATCAGCGGGCTGATAAAGTGGGCCCCCTCAGAACGGATGTGTGTGTGTGTGCGTGCGTGTTCAGTTTTCTTCGGATGATGCTTTCCACTATATATGTAAAAAAGTACGCCCCAGGCTGGTGACGCTTGGAGGACTGGGCCTGTGGACTGGGGCCTCAGCACCAATGCAGCGCTGGTGTGCAGGTGTTTAGGTGGTACTCACGATGACTGGTGACTTTGATGCTCAGGTGGCTGTATGACCTTGTTCGCATCGGGTGTGCCCCGGTATATGCGAGGGATTTCCGGGTAGCCAACGTCCGGGACCAAGAGGCGTCAGCAAGGCCAGAAAGGTTAGTTACAAGGTCAGTTGCACAAGCTCCAGGATCTGCCCCACTGGGTCTTTGTCCTGATTCTGGTTCTTCTTTTCGGCGGTGGTGGCATTGTGTACTCTCTGTACTCGCGCAATCCTCAGACTGCCTTTGTGCAAATGGGGCTTGCAGCTGAAAGTTCGGTAGACCTGCAAAAGGTATGGCCAGTACCGAAAGCTGAAGAGAACCGAGGCGGAGAAGATGCTTGGCTTAGTCTTCTTATGCCGACACAACGACTCAGCATAAGGGGAAGCATGAGAACGTGTGATCGTGCCTCCGGTTCTTCATGGCACCCAGAAGTCACGAATCGATGTATGCAATCACAAAAAGAGAGGGATACGGGAAACATAGAGAAACATGGCAGCAGTGAGTGGACTCAGGACTCACGGTCGGCGCCTCGTATGCTGGTTCTTGCGCAAGATGGCATGAGACAAAAGAATGCCTGGGCAAAAGGCGATCATGATGTTTCCTTGGACAGATCAGAAGGAATGCAGGGTGCAAGGCCGTGGACTCTTCAATGCATAGTTCGCTGATGTTCTTTGGCATCCTGTCTGCGATGACTTGTGGCAGGCTTAGGACAGCAGCGTTTGGTGACCCACCCAGCCTTCACCATGGCATCAGTTTTCTTCCGTGAGTCCTTGTGCGTTGCAGTGATGACGATACCGCTTGCGCATGAGGTGGCTACACCGGTTACGGCTCCACGATCTCATAGCCTCGGCAGACACCTGTGGCCATGGTTTCACGCAGTGAACAAAAGACAGCCACTCTTCCGGCAGCTTGTGCTGATGGGGCATGAACTCAGCCAATGTCAGCATCATTGAGTTTAATGCGGAAGTCTGCAGCAGTGCCACTGTTTGTAGAAAGCATGGCCAGGACGCCGGTAAGGGAATCAAAGGAGATGCAAAAGGCAAGGGAAAAGACGTGAAGGGCAAGGCGCAATCCATGAATCTCTCATCTCTACCGTCGCTCTGTCTTTGCCCGTTTGACTAGCCATCTGTCTCCCTCATGTACATCTCTTTCTTGATCTTTGGGCGTGCCGAATGATGTGGAGTTCTCGCGCCTGGCGGAGTCTGATGGTTCCGTTCTCGTCGGTCCAACGTTTTTTGGTGCTAGATGCCCGACTTCGGGTTGGCTGGCCTCGTGCTCCTTCCTCATCGGCCTCTTTCTTCGGGGTTCCCGAGCAGTCTCTTTCGCTTGTTGGCGGAGCCCGAT
>CAJNDS010002845.1:277212-279712 GCA_905221605.1 Symbiodinium natans
GTCTAATCAACTCTGAGGTGTCCCATTCTGAAATTTCCCCTTATCTAAAGGACCCTCGAATTGCATGGATCCCCAAGCCGGGCAAGCCAGCCACCTCCATGAAAAACCTGAGGCCCATAGGAGTCATCAGCGTGCCAGGCAAAGTGCTAGCAGGCGCAGTGAAGACTCGCATTGCACCAGCACTGCAGGAGAGCTCACAACTTCAGCCTCAATTTGCGTACATTAGGCAGAGGGGGGTGCGGGACGCCATCGCGAAAGCATGTCAGCACCTTGATTTCGTGCAGCAGCTCCGTCAAGTGCATCGCAGGGACCTGCACAAGTCCCAACGCGGAGCCAGGCAGGCTCAGCTGTCAGGGGCACTTACTATTTCGGTTGATCTGAGCAAAGCTTTTGATTCTGTTAATAGACATGAGCTGCTAGCTGCCTTGGATCGCCTGGGAACAGACCCTGTTACGAAAGAACTGGTAGTTCAACTACATAGTGAGACCTCCTACAACATGGGCACAAGTGGACTAGAGATTCAAGTTCCCACTTCTTCAGGAATCAAACAAGGTTGCAAGCTAGCCCCGGCATTGTGGTCTGCGCTGACACTTCTAGTCATGAGCAGAATGGAGCAGAAATGGGGCCCAGATAGCAAGCAAGCTAGGGACATCCTAACAGTCTTTGCAGACGATTTCCTGCTCCAGGAAACCTTCTCGAGCTTTCCTGAACTTCAGAAAGTCCTGCTCAGAATAGAGGCTCTCTTTCAGTCTCTTGAGGACGTGGGGCTGGAAGTCAATCCAACGAAGTCCAAAGCCTTGCTAATGGTTCAGGGCACTCAGCAGTCCATCTTTCGCAAGAAGCACACGATGCGCAAAGAGAAGCAGTTGCACATCGTCCTTCCCTCAGGACATAAGATTCCGATTCATCACAAACTAACATATCTAGGGGTGCAGCTCAGCTATGGATCCTACAAAGACCAGACTGTTGACTATAGGATCGCCCAAGCTCAAGGCAAGTTTGAGCTACTTCGACACATCCTGTGCTCCACTAAGGCCTTGGAGGCTTCAAAGAAGTTGGAGATCTGGAGGGTCTATGTGGAATCCTCACTCTTGCATGGGCTTGTGGCCACTGGCATCACCTCATCAGGTCTTCAGAAGCTTCAGAGTAAATACTCGAGGATGCTAAGATCCATCTTTAAGCAACATCAGCACTACAGCCATATTGACACGAAGACTCTGTTCGAGCAATATAAGGTTCAGACTCCTCAAGCAGTTTTGATCAGCCAGATGAAAAACTATCAAGACGCACTAGATGCCTGTCAGAAGTCCAACCCGGATCAGAACATACAGTGGCATCTGGGACTTAGAGGTAGGATTGTTGCGCTGCAACAGGAGCTTCAGAGCATGCATTTGGACCTGACCGAGGCAGACCAGGAGGTACCGTGCTCTCTGTGCGATCGGAAATTTTCCAGCGCTAAGGGTCTTCAGCAACATACTCTGGTGAAGCATGGAGGACAGCGTGCGAATCAGCTAGGCCCAAAATTTCAGGTCACTGTGCATAGCTGCAAAGGACTTCCGCAATGTGCGGCATGCAACAGGCAGTTGCGCACAATGCATCAACTTCGCAGACATGTGGAGTCAGGCATTTGCCCTCAGCTGCACGAGCTGAAAGAACGAGCCAAATCCTGTACAAGCTCAGAAAGTATAGCTATGATCTATCAGTCTAGCGTGCAGGAACAACTTAAGAAGGATCCTGATCTTCTACTAAAAAAGAGACATGTCACTCAGCATCTATTAACGAACTGCAGTCTCTGTGGGCAATTCATTGTTGGCCACAAAGGAGTGAAACAGCACATTCAGAAAGCTCATCCCGCTTTCTGGGCACAATCCTCGGCATCCATTCTTGCCAACATGCGAACACATAAGCGCCTCCTGCACAAAAAAGAAGAATGTAGGTATTGTCGCATTGTGGTA
The DNA here is from genome assembly GCA_905221605.1 of Symbiodinium natans. Lineage (NCBI taxonomy): Eukaryota > Dinophyceae > Suessiales > Symbiodiniaceae > Symbiodinium > Symbiodinium natans. The sequence goes on from CAJNDS010002845.1 coordinate 279,168, forward strand.
GATGCTCCAGTACGCCATGCAGAGCAATGTGTGGTTCTGCTTCAGACATACGCCATGAGTGCAGCTTGTGCCAAGCCTATGGAACTGCCAGATCTCTTCAGTGCAGATCCTCCAATTAGCCAGGTGAGAGGAAGGGAGGCTTCCTCCCAGGAGGCTTCCTCCAGCAGCCGAGCTTCTTTGCTGACATACACTGCACGCGTCTCGGGTCGTTCAACCACTGCACCTCCCACAGCTTCCATGCAAGACGCTGCCTGGCGTCTAGCTTATCATAATCCGCATCAACTGTGCTATGCACACACGGTCGTTCATATCCTTATCTCTCTCTTGTCAGACGGACTGTTCCCAGATCCTTCTTTAAATTCCATCCTAACGGAAATAGGTTCCCTGAATGGCAGATCCTCTCATGCGGATGTTCGGAGGTTGCGACATCTTCGTCCGCTGCTAGCAGGATGGCGATTACGACCCAGGCAGGAGGATGCATCTCAATTTCTGTTGCATATCTCTCAGCGTATTCCAGATCTTTCATCAGATAAATGGGAGGCGCG
>CAJNDS010002845.1:284712-500743 GCA_905221605.1 Symbiodinium natans
TGGGAACAGACCCTGTTACGAAAGAACTGGTAGTTCAACTACACAGTGAGACCTCCTACAACATGGGCACAAGTGGACTAGAGATTCAAGTTCCCACTTCTTCAGGAATCAAACAAGGTTGCAAGCTAGCCCCGGCATTGTGGTCTGCGCTGACACTTCTAGTCATGAGCAGAATGGAGCAGAAATGGGGCCCAGATAGCAAGCAAGCTAGGGACATCCTAACAGTCTTTGCAGACGATTTCCTGCTCCAGGAAACCTTCTCGAGCTTTCCTGAACTTCAGAAAGTCCTGCTCAGAATAGAGGCTCTCTTTCAGTCTCTTGAGGACGTGGGGCTGGAAGTCAATCCAACGAAGTCCAAAGCCTTGCTAATGGTTCAGGGCACTCAGCAGTCCATCTTTCGCAAGAAGCACACGATGCGCAAAGAGAAGCAGTTGCACATCGTCCTTCCCTCAGGACATAAGATTCCAATACATCACAAACTAACATATCTAGGGGTGCAGCTTAGCTATGGATCCTACAAAGACCAGACTGTTGACTATAGGATCGCCCAAGCTCAAGGCAAGTTTGAGCTACTTCGACACATCCTGTGCTCCACTAAGGCCTTGGAGGCTTCAAAGAAGTTGGAGATCTGGAGGGTCTATGTGGAATCCTCACTCTTGCATGGGCTTGTGGCCACTGGCATCACCTCATCAGGTCTTCAGAAGCTTCAGAGTAAATACTCGAGGATGCTAAGATCCATCTTTAAGCAACATCAGCACTACAGCCATATTGACACGAAGACTCTGTTCGAGCAATACAAGGTTCAGACTCCTCAAGCAGTTTTGATCAGCCAGATGAAAAACTATCAAGACGCACTAGATGCCTGTCAGAAGTCCAACCCGGATCAGAACATACAGTGGCATCTGGGACTTAGAGGTAGGATTGTTGCGCTGCAACAGGAGCTTCAGAGCATGCATTTGGACCTGACGAGGCAGACCAGGAGGTACCGTGCTCTCTGTGCGATCGGAAATTTTCCAGCGCTAAGGGTCTTCAGCAACATACTCTGGTGAAGCATGGAGGACAGCGTGCGAATCAGCTAGGCCCAAAATTTCAGGTCACTGTGCATAGCTGCAAAGGACTTCCGCAATGTGCGGCATGCAACAGGCAGTTGCGCACAATGCATCAACTTCGCAGACATGTGGAGTCAGGCATTTGCCCTCAGCTGCACGAGCTGAAAGAACGAGCCAAATCCTGTACAAGCTCAGAAAGTATAGCTATGATCTATCAGTCTAGCGTGCAGGAACAACTCAAGAAGGATCCTGATCTTCTACTAAAAAAGAGACATGTCACTCAGCATCTATTAACGAACTGCAGTCTCTGTGGGCAATTCATTGTTGGCCACAAAGGAGTGAAACAGCACATTCAGAAAGCTCATCCCGCTTTCTGGGCACAATCCTCGGCATCCATTCTTGCCAACATGCGAACACATAAGCGCCTCCTGCACAAAAAAGAAGAATGTAGGTATTGTCGCATTGTGGTAGATGCTCCAGTACGCCATGCAGAGCAATGTGTGGTTCTGCTTCAGACATACGCCATGAGTGCAGCTTGTGCCAAGCCTATGGAACTGCCAGATCTCTTCAGTGCAGATCCTCCAATTAGCCAGGTGAGAGGAAGGGAGGCTTCCTCCCAGGAGGCTTCCTCCAGCAGCCGAGCTTCTTTGCTGACATACACTGCACGCGTCTCGGGTCGTTCAACCACTGCACCTCCCACAGCTTCCATGCAAGACGCTGCCTGGCGTCTAGCTTATCATAATCCGCATCAACTGTGCTATGCACACACGGTCGTTCATATCCTTATCTCTCTCTTGTCAGACGGACTGTTCCCAGATCCTTCTTTAAATTCCATCCTAACGGAAATAGGTTCACTGAATGGCAGATCCTCTCATGCGGATGTTCGGAGGTTGCGACATCTTCGTCCGCTGCTAGCAGGATGGCGATTACGACCCAGGCAGGAGGATGAATCTCAATTTCTGTTGCATATCTCTCAGCGTATTCCAGATCTTTCATCAGATAAATGGGAGGCGCGAGTTCATATCTCAGCACCGGAGGAACGCATAAGCGTTGAGGAAAAAGGCGGCTTGATTCTGTATCTACCCGAGCCGCCGGATGGACTCTCGACTCTTCAGCAATCAGTAACACAATGGACGAACAGGGGTAGTGTGTTTGCCTTGCTTCCAGATACAAGACTCATTTGCTTACAAATTCAAAGATTTGATCAGCAAATCAAAACTTCCCGCCCACAAGCGCTGGACACAGTTCTTGAGATGCCAATGTTTCAAGATAACGGAACCTCAACAGAAGCAGTGTCCTTTAGCCTCTATGCATTTATTATTCATATCGGCGAAGACTGGAACTCTGGACATTACAGAGCGGGATTTTGGAGAGAGAGCGTAGCGTACCTAGCTGATGATAGTGAATCGCCAAGACGCACCACGCTCCTCTCGGATCAAATTTGCCAGGGATCGTATTTGGCTTTCTACGTAAGGGTCTAGCTCGATCTACCTTCGCATGCGGAGGTTTCCTCCGGAGGCTTCCTCCGCAGCAGTGTTCTTTCTTCTTAAAGTAGACCTATCTGCCTGCTGTTGCCTAAGGCAACTCGGCATGAACGCTGCCCTGCGCGCAATAAAGCCATGATCTCGTGCTAAGATGTATAGTCTCTTGCGTGAAACTTTCACATGCGGAGGTTTCCTCCGGAGGCTTCCTCCCCGGTAGTGTTTCTCACAGTAGACCGTTCTGCCTGCTGTAGCTTAAGGCCAAGCTGACCCATTCTTGTCCCTGAACCTGAAGCATCGGAAAGAGCCCTGCGCGCACTTCAGAACATGTGAGGTCTCCTCCAGGTCGGTGGGTTCAGCTTAGGGTTACTTTTTCGGATGCAACCTTGCCTTGTCGCAGCGCTGGCCCCGAGAGCCGTGCAAGGTGTCCCAGGTCAGGTGCTTCCCTCTTCGCAAAGTACTCGTGCCTATGTGAGACCTCCTCGTTAAGTTCGGTCAGTTGGGGTCACATTTTCTCGACCAGGAATGCAATTTTGCCCTGTCGCAGCGCTGGCCCCAGGAGCCGCGCAAGGCGTCCCAGGTCAGGCTTCGCAAACTTAGCTACCCTGCCTCCAACTTGGGCATCCTTCTTGGAACGTGCAAGGCCGCCTTGGTGCGCTCTGCCTACGGCCCTCTGCCAGTTGTTTAGCGTTACCTGTGTGAGACGTCACTAGACAGGAACGCTGAGTGTCGGCCTCACCAGAGGTACGGCTCGCTAAACAGCTGGTGCGTGGGTGCTGGACGCAGTGACTCGCAGTAGGGTGTCGGGGTAGCCGCGCTTATTTTTCACTCTTTTGCAGTGCTGAGTACTTGATATCGGAGGCTGCCTCCGTGCCAACTTCAATTTCTTCATTGATTCATTGCATCAGATTAGGAGGTTTCCTCCTGAATATCCTTAAGTACTCTGCCAAAGCAGATTCAGTATAGCAGGTAGTGAGACCTGGCAATCTGGAGGAAGCGATCTTCTCGAAGTCCAAAAGGCCGGACTGTGAAATAAAAAAGGCGGGTGAGACCTTCTATATCACACTTGCCCGCCTTAATCACACCAAACTCAGCTAGCGCACAGCTCTAGCCTGCAACACAACATCGGGGCCAGCCGGCACTGCAGCAGTCGCGGGTGCAGGTGAGCCAGTAGGAAGCGGTCGTAGGGTGCCCAGCCAGCACAGCGCTATCGCAGCCCTGAGGGGCGGATGCATTCCACATACTCGAACATAGCTGTGCACAACAATCCTTTCAGCAGCCCTGAGGGGCGTGAAGTACGAACTAGCAAAGACTGCTGGAGCTCCCAAGGCGGATACAGAGTAGCCGACGTGCCGAGGATCCAAAGTGATCAGAGGTCCACATGCTGATTCTGGCAGTGAGTGCAATGCAAAAAATGTTGTTGTTGTTGTTGTTGTTGTTGTTGTTGTTGTTGTTGTTGTTGTTGTTGTTGTTGTTGTTGTTGTTGTTGTTGTTGTTGTTGTTGTTGTTGTTGTTGTTGTTGTTGTTGTTGTTGTTGTTGTTGGCAACTAGGCTTCTATCAAGACGCTCTCGGTGTAGATTTTGGCTGCAATCTCTTCCATCCGGTCCGGTTCAGGGGGCTTGGGGTCAGTGACCGAAGAATCAACTCCGCGCAACATGCGCTCAGAGCACATTTGAAGGATGGTTCAAGGGTCTGTCCCCACACCAAAGGCGTGGAGATGATGTTCTCCACGAACTGTAGCTTCAGAAGTGTTGCCGGTGTTGAGCTTGGCTTGGCATGCTTTTCGCAGCCTGCTCGAGTTCTCAAGTCTATTTGAGATCTCTGCCAACACGGGCGATGCAGCCGACTGACAGAGTGGCCCTCCATGGCCGCGAGATCAGCTTGCAGAACCTAAGTCATCTTCAGTGGCCTGGCATGAGGCAGTGGGTGCCATGGGTGCGTATGTTCACAAGTTCACCTTGCATTTACCTTCGATGCATATCTGGCCCTTTCCAAGGCAATTCTCCGGCAAACGCAGGCCCGGGTCTAGGCTTCGGCAAAGACGCCAACTTGGCACGTTCCTGACCGCACAGCTAAGGGAGGCGAAGCTGCAAGCACCTGGGCGGCAGTCGCTTACAAGAAGGGGCTGTCTAAAAAATGGACGGAAAACCGTGCTACCAGTATGAAAAGACAAGCTGAGACAAGCTGAGAGCTGCCAAGGAGATCCAGGTCGGTGCCCAACTGCTGCAGAGTATTGGACTTTTCCCATCGCGGCGTCGGCTGTCTAGAGTTGGTCGAACAGATGAGTCAATGCAAACCAGTGGAGATGTGTCATGCTACCATGTGTCAAATCTAGTCTAGACAGCACGCTGAATGATCGAGGACATTACAAGGATGTTGTTTGGGCCGTTCTCTTCTTGGTCATGGTTGCAGCCACTGCTGGGTTTTGCACGTACTATTTCAAGGTGCCGATGCTGCTTCATAGGAACGTGACGCCTGCATGTGAGCGTGAGTTTCTGCCAGGGAATTGACACGAGCCTGAACGAAGATTCAGCATTCCGAGCACCCCGGCCGTGAGAAAGCAGCTGCACATCGGTGGACAGTGCAGAATTATTGGATCCAAGGGCCATCAGACCCACAACCACATGGAGGTGGAGGATTTGGTTGCCCATGTTGGCAGGTTGATCATGGCAGGCTGGGAAGAGAAAACGCCCGTCTTTCTCTCTCTCTCTCTTTCCGCTAGTTGTGGCTATCGATTTTTTTGTCAACATGGCTTAGCAAAAGGGCTTTGTTAAGCTGAGCTCCGAATGCTCTGCTCCCACTTAAGGTGTTGCGGGCACGGTGGGCTCTCTGGTCGCTGCGTTCTTCTTCATGATGCTGGCAAAAGCTTGTGCCAAGCCATTAGTGTGCAGGGCTCAGTTGCTTTGGTTTCTTTTGTTTTTTTTGGGTTTCGTGAGTTGCTGTGCTCGAGTGTCTTCGAAGAACTTCAGCAAAGTGGAAAAACCCTTTAAGGCAAGTTCTGCTTTCTAGAAGACTCTCTCTTAACGCAAAGGAGTCGGACTAGCTTCGAGCCTGACTAGCTTCGAGCCTGCGTGAATGTCTCTGGTCATACGTCAGTGAAGCTAGTAAGGAAAAGAGGGAGAAGGAAAAGAAGGAAGGAAGGAAGGAAAAGAAGGAAAAAAAGGAAAAGAAGGAAATGAAGGAAGGAAGGAAGGACAAGGAAGGACAAGGAAGGAAAGGAAGGAAGGAGTCGAAGGAAGGAAGGCCATTAGCCTCTATACAGCTCCTACTTCAATATAGGAAACAGAGGTTTGCCCATTAACATGTGCTTTAAGTTTTTCTCAAACAAACCGAAGCAAAGCAAAACACCCACAAGAAAGAGCGGGACAGAACACAAAAACCCACCCTTTGGGAGTAGTAATGGAACCTGTGCAGAATGCATTGTTAGGGCTGTGTCAGTAATTCGTCTTCAACGTCCACGTCCAGAAGTCGAATCTTGAGTTAAGCTATGCCCCACTATGCACCAGCATCAGCACGAAGCAGCGTGCGGAACGCTGGGTTCTCGAAATCGATAGCATGTTCGGCATTTTGTTGGCTATACTTGTATTTAGTTGACGAGCCGCAGCCTAGCGACTTCCACATGTGGCACCCAACTGCGCTCACAGACCGACAGATGTAGGCAGCCAACCTAGCGAGCACGCCACACGTCATGAGCAGCAGAACCCAGGTACGTGGCACTGTTCTTTATGCCAACACTCTACATGATCGCTGGCGCTAGTCTCCTTGTTGTCGGCTTGAGGCAGCTTGTGCGCAAGCAGCTGTGTGAAGTGTGAACTCGATGAAGGCTTGCGAATTATCCTTGCCAGGTCTGAAGACGGCATACAACTTATCATAGCAGGCCACAGCTTTCCGAGCGTGCGCTGCAGACAGAAGTTTGCGGCACCCAGTTTTAGCACAACAGCTAAGCTAGGCGTGCAGTAGCTGTTGGGTCGAGGTCCAGTGCTGGTAGATGCTTGTCGCGTTCCCCTTGTCACCAGCCTGGCCTGTAAGGTGGCATCCTCTTGGCTATCGGCATTTGCTACACTAGCTGCGTGTTTTTCTGCTGGCGTCGCTACATTCCCTTCACCATTGAAGTGGTGGAGATGGTCGCCCACCTAGAGGAAGAGTTTCGATGAAGCTGTCTTTTCTTCAGGAATCTTCCCTTGTTCAAAAGGGTGGCTTGTGCCGTTTGCCAGGTGGCGGAGGTGTCCAACGACAACCCTTGCAAGACACCCAGTCACGAGTCAGAGCTGAATGCTGACGTGTTGATGACACCACTTTGCAGTTGCAGCAGATGATTCAAGCCGAGACACCCCACAGGCATGGTAGCAGTCTCCGTGTTCGGTTCCATCTTATCTGGTATCTGGACGGTGCTTGTCGCGGGCTGCTGGGTGGCTGTGAGGGTCAAGTATCAGTCAGATCTTCCAGACCAGCACATGAGCCTCTTCTCAGAGCATTAGAGCATTTGGCCGTGAAAAGTGTAAGGCCCCAAGAAGCCCGAACAATGGACAAAACCGGCTTTGTGCAAGTGTGCCATAGCGTGTCCTCTGCTGGAAAGTTAGAGCATGTTAATGCACAGACGAAGAGCCGTTCGAACTGAGGAAAGCAAACCATCCCATCAATTATGTTGCCTTGCTGTGGGGGAGTCTGCGGGAGATTGGCACCGGTTACTGCAAGCGCGTATTCATCAAGCGATGTCCACAATTCTTGCAAAAGCTGAGGCTTTTGTGGCGGTCTTGCTGTGGGGAGGATCTGTCATCCACAACGTTTGCCACACCAGCTACTGTGGCGTGTTCGGCCGATGGTACTTCAACCAAGGAGGTCACGGTTCGTCATAGAAAGCAAAAAGGTCTCGAAGTTTTTTCAGTAGCAAAAACGGTTCCAGTATGGTTGACTTTGACAGGCTGGCCTTTGTCCAGCAGCATTCGCGTGGCTTTGACGACTTCGTTTGGCATCTGGGCATCGTTTCTATCACGGCGACACACCTCAGCTGTGATGTAGCAGAATGTAGCCGAACGATTAGGCCTGTGTAAGCTGGACCTTGACTGAAGTTCTTAGCAGAGCCGTGAGGCAGCATTTGCTTGGGCTCCTTGACAGTGACTGCTATCCGGGTGGTTGAGATTTTTGCCGAAGACTTATCCCGAGCACTAGCGTACGCCTTCTGTGTAGAATGTGTCGTCCTGTGTTGGGAGAGCGAGTTCGTCGAACTGGTGAGGTTCGGACTGCAAAGAATGAGGCGGCATCAGAAGGCAGGGCCTGTGTATGCCTGTGTCTTCTTGGTGGGTCGACGCTGCGTGTGGATGAGGACGTCGGTGTCGCTGGGTTGATCCATGTCAGGTAATGCGGTTGCCTGCGTCGTCCTCTGCCTTCTGGATTGCGTCATCTCATGCATAGGATCGCGCACAGGTTTTTCACTTGCATGGGCATGTGTCGTCAATTTAGAGCCCAGAGAAGTTCAGGAGACATTCTGGAGTACTTCAACGACTGGGTGTACGTACTTTGGTGGAAGATGGCAAGTATCACAGGTTTCCATGCATCTTCAAGGACTCCGCCCTGAAGGCTTTGAGACTGAGGGTACAAAGGCGAACAGAGACATCTCACAGTAACTTAGTAGGTTAGGCTCGGGCTCGAGCCGTCCCGTTCCCTGGGACAGCCCAGGGTCGAAAATTTCACAAAGCGTCAGCAGCATTTTGCTTTCTTATCTACCAGATTGTTTTAAGTCAAGTCATTCCAGAGTGCGGGCCTTCTCCTTTACATATCGCGCGACGAGATTTTAGACCTGGGACTTAGCGCGCTTGTGGTTTCCAAAGCCTTCCATTCGGCCCCCTTTACACCTCTATGCGTGCGGCCCTACAGTTATGGGTGTCCTTGAACACGCGAGCAAGGTAGTAATGTCTCTCGAAAGAGCACTCTCTTTTGTGGCGCATGATGCGGGCAATGCATCCTCTCAACATTACCAGATCAAAGGTCTGCGACAAGGCTGCGCACTCTCACCGTATCCATTCTCCTTTGTGTTTGCCCATCTCTTCCACGACCTACGACATGCGCGCCAGTATGGTGTAGGATCCTGCTGGTGTGAATGGCAAGGCACATTTGCCCTCTCCAGTCCCCCACTCGCGGGAAGTCAAGTATCTGGGAGCTTATTCAAACGACACTTCAGCTAATCACAAGCACTTGCGTTCGCGCAGTTCTCAAGCAGTCACCGCCTCCAAGTCGCCGAGGCAACTCATCCTTTTCTACACTACGGGAAGTGTCAACCTCCCTCCCTCCCGACTCACGCACCTGGATTCTATACATTGCAAGAACCTAGGGCGCATTTTGAAGATCAACTCCTCCTTTTGTCATAGAGTACTCGACCCTTCAAAAGCGCCTTACTCTAATGAGTACATTCATGACCTTGCATGCAAAGCAGGCCGGGTCATCCCATCCTCTCAACTTCCAAAATTGTTTAAAGTTACTCGGCCATATTTTATGACACCCTGACTCCCTTGAAGGACAGGCAGTGTTTACCAGTGCCCACGTGTACAGGCGAAAGTATGGGCCAAAGCTCATGGGCCCGCATCCTTCCTCACAGAGGCTAGAGCTGTCCCATGGATTTTCACCATGCCTATTTCCGCATCCCAACCCAGCAGGGTTGCAAAGTCACGGAAGCGCCTCTATGATGTACGTGGACAATACGTTACTGTATCTGTATCGGTCGCTCCTCCCAGTAGCCAGTGACAGATGCAGATGGCAACTCCTCCTGAATAAGAGAAGGCCGATCTATGACTATATATTATATTATACCAATTGAGAGCACCATCTTCATATTTTTCCCCTTACATTTCGCTTCCCTTTGACTGCTTTGAAAGGTGTTGGGGCTGTCCCTGCTGCTCTCGCATTGAAAAAACTTAGTGTGTAGTAGGTTTACGGTCAAGGCTCGGGAGCCATGGCTCAAGAAAGCGTTCGCCCTCCCCCAAAGTGGTACGCGCGCGCAGATGACAGCTTTGTCTTTCAAGATCCTTCAAGCCAAGATCAGGTGCAATGTGCTCTTCGTGGCACAGCTTTCTGCCAGTCGGTGCGGGCTACATACGCGCTGATCGTTTGCAACGGTGTTCAGACGCTTGTCCAACTGAGCTGCGGATTTGTTGCTCAGGATTCTTTCTCCTATGATGCGTTTGGTGTTTGTTGAGTTCTGCTGAGGTATATAATTTCTGATCTTCTTGTGGACTCTGTGGTGGCCATGGGCGCCTTTATCTCGGCTTTGGTCGGGGCTGGTCTGGGTCTTGCAGTGGCCGTGTCTGGAGCTTGCCTCAGTTTTGTACAGTCCGTGATGCAATCCGAAGCAATCCGATGCAATCTGCATGTAGCACGCTGTGGCATCATGACGGCATACGATGGCCACTAGGATGTTCAGCTTCAGGCTCGGACACATCGACAGGGGTGACGCCGGCAACATCAGTAAAGGACGAGTATACACTGATGGCCATTGTCGGTGCATTGATGGGCTACTTCGGAGGCTTAATTGGAGGCTGCACGGCCTTGCAATGCCTTGCAGCTGTTTTGGCGCAGTTTCAGCTGGGTTCCTGGGCATGCATCCTCCAGAGATGGCGTGAGGTGGAAGCGCTATGTCCATCTTCTCAAGTGGCACAAAAGCCCTCTTAACGTGCCTCACCTTGCATACGCCGTGACAGCAAGTCGCACATCTAGTCGTCTCACTGGCAATGGAAAGACAGAGTTCTGGATGAAAGAAGCCACTCCCACCTCATTCTGGCAGTCACTTCTATTTGCCTCTCCCCCCCCAACATCCCGATGGTCCCTACAGCTGAGGTGTTGGGCAGAAGATCCCGGACCGCTCCAAGAAGAGTATGGGGAGTCTTGGCACGGTGTGATCGATGTGGGCATCGAAGTTGCTACGTCTTACCAGACTAGGGTGACTCGACAGAGGTTAGAGGAGAACCCCCGCGAGCCTTGATCCAAGGACATGCACGACATGATCACTGAAAAAGTCCGCATGCACGAGAACATGATGTGAGCGGCTCTTGTCCTGACACCGGGGCTCGCACCTTCTGTAGTTTACACGCCTTCCTTCCTGGAACGTCATACAGGAGGAGCAACACAAACACATGTAAACGCACACATCGTCTTGGTCCACTGATTCATTGGAGGCGACGAATTGTAGGTCCGACGCCTGCGGAGCGCAGATCGAGTCGAATGCTCAACGTTAGCACCGGCTATGATGTGCAGCTGATGGTTAGCGAGAGAAAATACAGGTCATCGACGACTTGCCACGGAACCGAATGCCTGGGAGCTTGTTGAGAATGAAAGTGCTTTCGTGCAGGCGACCCCTGCGGAACCAGGCCAACATCGCGCAGTCCAGAGATGGCGTGGCCAGGTTTCTGTCCCCTGTTGCAGGTGAAGATGCTGAGAGATTAAGCACCGAAAGGCGGGGGCATCATGCAGCGTTCCTGCACGATGAAAGTTGAAAAAATGAAAAAAGGCCAGTCTAACTTGTTTTCTTCCTTGATCCCTCTCGGCTTCATGAGGCGGATGGGGAATGTTGGGTAGTTGTCAGGATAGTATAAATGCCAACGCACCCCGCCTCGGAGCGGCCTGTACGTCAGCTGGGTTTTCAGGAACCGGCAGCTGAAAAAGGTCCAGTGCTTCAGGTTTTGCTCATGCGAAGGCACGCAAGCGTAGAAGGTCCACGTCACAAGGGTCCATACAGGGTCCTTAGAGGGTCAGTAGGGGGTCCAGAGGAGATCCAGACAAGAGGACTGCTGGAAGGCAGCCGGTGGTCCGGCTCAAAACATGGAACCTCCCTTCCAACAAGGTTCGGAGTCCGTACAAGGTCATAAAGTTCACAGGGGGTCAGAGGCGGTCCTTGGGGGTCCATAAGGTTGCATAGGTCCATATAGGGGTCTCTTGAAGCTCATGGGAGTTCATAGGGGTGGGCCGACAGGTCCACAGCGGGTCCATTGGGGTTCATTTGGGGACAATCCAAGAAGGGTTCAGGTTCTCACCTGACTTAACACACGGCATAATTACCCTGAACCCTGAACCCTCAGTGGTTTTCAGAACAAAACGGGCGCATGGGCCCCGAGGGCTTCTCACAAGTGCCATTGGTGCAATGCCAGGCCAAATCAGGTGAACTACGAGACTCCGCGAGAAACGCTGCTGATTGTTTGGCGCTTGGTTCGCAGCGCTTCAATGTCACTTGTGTCTTTCGGTTTGGTGCAAGCTACAAACTGAGCGCTCTGTTGCTTTCAGCAAGGTTTTACAAAGAGATGGAAGTCAACTTGGCTTTGCATCTCCAGCACTCCGTGCTGACAAAGAGGTGATACGACGCCCCGCCCTGCACAGCTACGCTATATGGTAATAAGGCAAAAGGCATAGGCTCAAGGCAACATGACATGAATGGCTAGACGCTGTGCTGGCAGCATTTGTTGCTTTGCTTGAGTCCTTTCTAGAGCAAAAGCCTGAGCAAAGCAACGATTGAGCCACCTGAATCACCACATGAGAAAGCACTGACTGTAGCATTTGCAAGCAGCGGCTTCTCTCGTGAGTTCTGTGAATTGTGGTTCGCGTTTGCCAATGCCATGGCAGAGAACGTGCAGACGTTCATAGATTTCACGGGGGCCTCTGCAGATGAGGCAAGGTGATGGCACTACGCACAGCTGCGACGATGACTAAGAGAGTCGTGTATTTGCCCGAGCGTTTCCAGGCAGCGGCATTCCTAGAGATGGCCGGGGGAAATGTTGAGACAGCTGTGGAAATCTACATGTCCAGTCAAGGACTGCAGGGCATTGCAGGGCCCGACGCTGCAGCGGTTTGGGGAGGCTCCCCACCCCCCCCCCCCCCCGGAACAAGTTCCAAGAGCTCAGGAGGCGATGAACCCATGGGCATGATGGGCATGGTGGAGCCCGCGGAGCCGGAGGTGGCACCCATGCAGCAGGCCGCGGCCTGGGGCGCCGGCGTTTGGGGGGGGGGCACTTGGAGAGCTCTGCTTTTCCGCCCCACAGGATGTGCCTTCTTGGTGGAATGCTGTTTGGCCGACACCGGATGAACCTCCTGAGGCGGGGAGCCGGGGAGGGGGCCACATGAAAGTCCGAGCCGTGCCCGAGTTTTGTTCATACCTGGCAAGGCCTGGCGTCTTCAACGTTTGGATAGCGGAGGCACATCACGCACGGGTACTGCAAGTTGCGTACTGGGACTCCTCAGATACAGGGGCTGCCCCCATCAGCCCCATCATGCGTCCATGCGACACGGGCCTCAAAAACAACGACGCCTGTCGTCATCTGTTTTCCGACGGTCTTCCAAGGTGGATGGGCTGGCGGGATCCCACAGCCAAAGAACGGGCCATGTGGCGTCCTTGCTGTGGTTCATGCCTTGGTATTGGCAAGTCAACATTCTCGGGCGACTGAAGTTGAGGCGCCGTGCTGTTAATGCTGCTGGAAGATGAATGTGGTGACGCTGTCAACTCTTCGAACATCCTGAATTGTTCCATGAAAGTACTGAAATGGCCATGGTGTTCTCCTTGCCTTAGACGCGGACGGTTGTGTCTTGTAATGTTGTACCCTGTTTAGTGTGTGGATGTGTGCGGCCCCGCCCCCCCCCACCCCAGAATAGTCGAAGCTGGTTGTCGCCGTGTTTATACAGTCCACGATGAGGAGTTTAGATAAGTTTCGCACGGCAATTTATTTTAAAGGCGCGGTGCGCGGATTTTTTTTTACGACACCCGGTGGCGGGGTGGAGGTGGGGTGGGGGTCGGGGGTGGGGGTGGGGGTGGGGGGTGGGGTGGGGGGGATCATAACGTAATTCATGTGGCGACCAGGCCCAAATCACCGGTATTTCGAGCGTTTTTGCCTCTCTGCACAACATGGGTATTTTCTGCGTTCTTTTGTGGCTTCTTTGTACAACATACTGCACAAGGCTTTTGGATGTTTCTGGAACAAGACATGGCAAGCTTCGTTGCCCCAGGTCTAAGCCTTTCCGCTCTTGTAGGGACTGAAGTAGTTTTGATCGTTTTGAGTTGCGCCACTCCTTCAGCCCTGTCGGCCGCAGCGACGCGAACGTATTGCAATTTGCAGTACTGCCCGTTTCAGAATGTTCAAGTCTTTCACGTCTGGAGGCCGTCCGGGGCGCAGGGTCCTTGCAGCTTGTACTCTAAGTCCTGATTTGTTACAAGGTTTCGCTCGAAGTCGCCAGCATCGTACAGTCAATTGTTGCACTTGAAGGTTCAATGCTACCAGTAGGGCAGTGTAGAGCACGAAGTATGCGTGATGTTAGTCGAACGTAAAATGCTTTCACTTCAGCTTCAATTCCGAACGGTTTCTTGTTTGCCTTTGGAGGTCAGTGCAGAGGCCGTCGCTCAAGTCATAACCCAGATTTTGACAAGATGCCGTTCTGATGGACCTGTTCGCCTTTGCAGACCGAAGCAGAAAGGCCGAGAGTGTTGTTGAGCAGCATCTTGCGATCTCTGTGAGGAGCTTCGTGGCAGTTGCAACTGTTGATAGTCGTGTTATTTGTCACTGGACAGTACCCTGGCTTTCCACTGTGCGTGCATACCGCAATACCACGCTGTTGCCCTGCATTGTGTTGCATTCTCGAGCCCCCCTGGGTGGGAGGCGTCTTGCGCCTATGGCCGGACGGTGTTGCATGAGGTGTATACAATCACCACTGTTGAGAACATGAGCTACTTGATCCGATGTGTGTGTGTGGCTGGAGGCCCTGACTATCCGCCAACCCGAAGTCAGATGAATGAACTAGGGGGGGGGGGGAATGCCCACCACCAGCGCCTTTAATGTGCCGGAGAGGGATCTGCGCTCAAACGAATCGTTTGGCCCTTGCAATGAGGTGTATCGCTCGGGTCAATACCGGGTATGCTTGCAGTCACACTTCACCTTTATGGGGAATTTCGAGTCGACCTTGCAGGTTGTACGGAATTCCAGAAGACCCCTGTAGGGCATTGTGTGCTTTGCCATTTGCAGAGCCACTTGCATGTCGTGAATGCCCGACAAAGCTGGACTCGCCGCCAGCGTTGTGTTGCGCTGTGCTGGTTGTTCCTGAAGCTTCCACATCGTACCAGCTGTTGGCCAGTGTCCAGTGTGATGTACAGGTGATTATGCGTCCACATCTGAACTGGAGACCGTCGAGATTTCAGACGTTTCGGCAGTTGGCCCCGAGGCGGAACTTGCCACTGCGTTGCGCAAGTCAGAAGTCGCGGATTCTCGAAATTTCTCGAAGGTGCAGACGCGCATCGCGGATTTTCAAGGCCCTGGCGGCCTCATCGACTTGGTTTATTCTGCCGTCTTCACGCGAGGCAGCACAGCTGCGGCTAATGTGAACGCAAGCGTGACGCTGCCCTGACACAGCCACCTAGGTTTGGAGAAAGTGCGGGAAGAAGCCTTGTCCGAGGGTGGTGAACTTCCTTTGGTCCCCAAGCCCCTTGTGCGGCATGTTCACGACGCATCTTTTATCAATCGCATCGGCCATCTTTCTCACAGCGGCGTTCTTCTTCAAGTTGCTGGTATCCCAGGCAATTCAACTGCTGGCTTTGCAGCATGGAGTTGATGTCCTTGCTGCTGCGGGGAACTGCGTGTGGCAATGTCGGTAGCTTCCATGCTGATGGTAGCCCGTGCCTTAGCTACCGTACATTACCTTACTACCAAATTTCGCTCAGAGTGACTCTGTACCGTGGTTTTGGCTTCTGTAAGGCGCGAATAAGACCTGGGAAGGGCACAATTCCATAGGCATTCTGTCGCGAAGTGAGAAGGATTCGCAGACGGCAAGTTGAGGGAAATGTGCTTCTGAGATGCGCTTTTGCCTGTAGACGGCAAGTTCGTGATGCAGGAGAAAGGAATTCCAATAGCTGATGCTCTGAAAAGTCCCGCTGTCCCCGCCAGCGCCTCTGTAAGTCATCAGATTTCGTCAGCGCATGTTGCAAAACGCATGTTGCGAAACGCATGTTGCGAAACGCATGTTGCGAAACGCGTGGAGCTGAGCATCTCGGATGAAGGTTTGGATCCTACATGGCGGCGATCACTTCACTGTTACCTGGGCGGCAGCTGCAACGCCGGATGAACCTGGAAGTCAGTTCAAGTCGCTGAACTGAAGTTGCGCAGTCAGTGTGGAAGGATGTGAAAGGTGGATCCAGAGTGACTTCTTGCGGCAAAGTTGCCGAGGCTCTGGCATTGGAACGGTTTGCCTCCAGGTCTGCATCAAAGGACTTTGGAGATGGGCCGTGACGGCCGTGACGGTGATGCCTTGTGATGCCTTGTGATGCCTTGTGATGCCTTGTGATGCCTTTGCAGGTGGGCCGCGCTTCGCAGAGCTCCAGATCACCGCTTGCAAGGCGTAGATGTCAGGGGATTGTTCCGTTTCAGATGTTCTCACAAGAAGAGACTGGACCAGCATGTTAACAGCTCCTTTAGCGCAACGTGACTCAGGGTGCCGCCTTGGGAGCAGCCAAGCCTCCGAAGTTCTACAAGCCCGAGCCCGGTGAAATTGAAGAGGCGGGGTACCTTTGCAAATTCGTTTTAACCACAAGTTCATTTCATTCACGTGCTTGCTTGTCAAGAGTGTGAGTGCCAACGAGGATCGGGAATCACAGGGACGTCAGTTCATGTACATTTTCTTCGCGTTTGCTTGAAATAAATACAAGTATAGATGGGTTTCTCGTGTTCACTTGCAGTAGAATGCTCACAAAGAATGAACATAATGAACGACGAAAAGTACGGTCGTCTTTGCTCCGTCATTATTGTCTTCACTGCTCTCATTGTCGGATTTTCTGTTCGGTCGTATAAAGCTCTACAACTTTACTCTTTCTCGCAGTTTTTTGATCGCTTCATGTCTTTTCACCGCTTTCTTTAATTGACTGTTTGCATTCCATTCTAATCCGGTAGAACATCCTTAACATTCCTGTTTCACGTGTCACTTCGTGTGTCATCTTTCCTTTAGCCCAGCACAAGGACCCAAGAAACCGTACCATGGTGCGTCTAGCTACGTGACAGGCACTCTGTTTGGAAGGTCGTTTGGCTCATGATTTGCAGACTCTTGGGCGGTTAAGGTAAGAGAGATTTGTGGTGCAAAGTTACAAGCGAAACGCATGAATCTGAGTAGTCTCATGTGTGTTGTGTTGCTGGCGCAGGTACTGCGTTAAATTTATAGTATTTTCGTGCGCGAACTTACACAGAATATCCTGTTTTCAGGAGGGAAACCACGGGGCGGCCATCATAGGTTTAGCATGTGTTCGCTTATCCTAAAGTCGGGGCCCTTGAGAGCTAAAGAGGCTAAATGATTATGGACAATTCGGCAGTCATGAGTCTTACTGCCAGTCCGACGGAGTTTAGAACCAGGCCTTGCGAAGTAAGTCCTAACCATAACCGTACGCCACTTTCATTTCTACATTTCTTTCGTTCACCACTTTGTAATCTGTAAATGAAGGCGCACAGCCCATGGACCTGACGGTGGAAATTTGTCGCTCTCGTGCGTGTTAATAAGAGAGCCGTTGATTCTAGACTTCCTTTCGCCTAGTTTTCTGGGGCCCTATCCAATGATGTGAGAGTCTTACCGCCCAGGATAGCAAGCTTCTGAAGATGGAGGAAACAGTTTTCTATAATGTCAATTCCAATTACCCATTACCTTTGACAAACGAACGAGCTCACGTACTTTATAGTAAGAGCGATGTAAAAATGAAGCGCCCAAAATGCTGCTACAAAAGGCTCCAGAACTCCCGTTAACGCCGCGAAAAAAACGAGTGCGAGAGAGAAAAGCCAGCAAAAGGCAATGATTCCATTGCGTTATCTTGGTGTAGGAAAGAAAATGAATGCAATAGGAAGAGCTCCAGGAAATATAGGGTTCTTTGACACGCCTTCTTGGAAATTTTCTAGCTCTTGTTAATGGAACCCTTTGGCAGTGAAGCATGAGTGTTTTAAAGGGAGAAACAGCAAGAACACAGCGCCCTAAAGGGCTTGGAATAAGACTCATGCGCTGGATGTCCTACCCTTTCCGCTTCCACTACATTTTTAACATGTGATCGCGGAGGAAAGCTAGGCAAAGAGCATCTCTTAAGGACCGAGGACATGCTCTCATATAGAATGCTCTCATTAATCGGCAGCATTTTTGGGCTGCAAGATATGAACGGTCGTATAAAGCTCTACAACTTTACTTTTTCTCGCAGTTTTTTGATCGCTTCATGTCTTTTCACCACTTTCTT
Source organism: Symbiodinium natans (assembly GCA_905221605.1). Classification (NCBI taxonomy): domain Eukaryota; class Dinophyceae; order Suessiales; family Symbiodiniaceae; genus Symbiodinium; species Symbiodinium natans. Next base: position 302,458 of record CAJNDS010002845.1, read on the forward strand.
TAATTGACTGTTTGCATTCCATTCTAATCCGGTAGAACATCCTTAACATTCCTGTTTCACGTGTCACTTCGTGTGTCATCTTTCCTTTAGCCCAGCACAAGACCCAAGAAACCGTACCATGGTGCGTCTAGCTACGTGACAGGCACTCTGTTTGGAAGGTCGTTTGGCTCATGATTTGCAGACTCTTGGGCGGTTAAGGTAAGAGAGATTTGTGGTGCAAAGTTACAAGCGAAACGCATGAATCTGAGTAGTCTCATGTGTGTTGTGTTGCTGGCGCAGGTACTGCGTTAAATTTATAGTATTTTCGTGCGCGAACTTACACACTGTTTTCAGGAGGGAAACCACGGGGCGGCCATCATAGGTTTAGCATGTGTTCGCTTATCCTAAAGTCGGGGCCCTTGAGAGCTAAAGAGGCTAAATGATTATGGACAATTCGGCAGTCAGGAGTCTTACTGCCAGTCCGACGGAGTTTAGAACCAGGCCTTGCGAAGTAAGTCCTAACCATAACCGTACGCCACTTTCATTTTTACATTTCTTTCGTTCACCACTTTGTAATCTGTAAATGAAGGCGCACAGCCCATGGACCTGACGGTGGAAATTTGTCGCTCTCGTGCGTGTTAATAAGAGAGCCGTTGATTCTAGACTTCCTTTCGCCTAGTTTTCTGGGGCCCTATCCAATGATGTGAGAGTCTTACCGCCCAGGATAGCAAGCTTCTGAAGATGGAGGAAACAGTTTTCTATAATGTCAATTCCAATTACCCATTACCTTTGACAAACGAACGAGCTCACGTACTTTATAGTAAGAGCGATGTAAAAATGAAGCGCCCAAAATGCTGCTCCAAAAGGCTCCAGAACTCCCGTTAACGCCGCGAAAAAAACGAGTGCGAGAGAGAAAAGCCAGCAAAAGGCAATGATTCTGTTGCGTTATCTTGGTGTAGGAAAGAAAATGAATGCAATAGGAAGAGCTCCAGGAAATATAGGGTTCTTTGACACGCCTTCTTGGAAATTTTCTAGCTCTTGTTAGTGGAACCCTTTGGCAGTGAAGCATGAGTGTTTTAAAGGGAGAAACAGCAAGAACACAGCGCCCTAAAGGGCCTGGAATAAGACTCATGCGCTGGATGTCCTACCCTTTCCGCTTCCACTATATTTTTAACATGTGATCGCGGAGGAAAGCTAGGCAAAGAGCATCTCTTAAGGACCGAGGACATGCTCTCATATAGAATGCTCTCATTAATCGGCAGCATTTTTGGGCTGCAAGATATGAACGATTGACTTGCGCATTTTTCCCCAAACAGGAACCGTTTGGGGTCCTCTCCTCAGAAAAAAAAGTGTCACGCGCTTGGCCAGATGGGTGTCACGCGCTTCGGGCCTGTGGTCTCCCATGGTCTCCGATCATGAACACAATTGGGCCATTGGGGCCGGGCGGGTGTCATGTGCTCGCGCCTGCGGTCTCCCATGGTCTCCGGTCATGAGCACAATTGGGGCCAATTGGGGCCGGGTGGGTGTCACGCGCTTCGGGCCTGTGGTCTCCCATGGTCTCCGATCATGAACACAATTGGGGCCATTGGGGTCGGGTGGGTGTCACGCGCTTCGGGGCCTGTGGTCTTCCATGGTTTTTTGATGATGAGCGCAATTGGGGCCATTGGGGCCGGGTGGGCGCTCGGCCTGCGGTCCCATGGTGTCGTCTTTCATGGTCTCCGATTATGAGCGAAATTGGGGGCATTGGGGCCAGGCGGGTGTCACGCGCTCGGGCCTGTGCTCTCCCACACAGTCTCCGATCAGAGCGCAATTGGGGCCAATTGGGGCCGGGCGGGTGTCACGCGCTTCGGGGACCGTGGTCTCCCATGGTCTCCGATCATGAACACAATTGGGGCCATTGGGGCCGGGTGGGTGTCGCTCTCGCATGGTCTCCGATCTTGAGGCCAACTGGCGGGCGGCGGTCGCGCGCTTCGGCCCATGGTCTCCGATCATGAGCGCAATTGGGGCCAATTGGGGCCGGGTGGGTGTCACGCGCTTCGGGCCTGTGGTCTCCCATGGTCTCCGATCATGAGCACAACTGGCGGGCCTGCGGTCTCCGATCATGAGCGCAATTGGGACCATTGGGGCCTTGTGGGTGTCACGCGCTTCGGGCCTGTGGTTTTTCCCCAAAAAGGAACTGTTTGGGGCGCTCTCCTCAGAAAAAAGTGCCACGCGATTGGTTAGACGGGTGGCACGCGCTTGGGTCCGTGGTCTCCCATGCGGAGGGTGTCACGTGCTTGGGTCCGTGGTCTCCCATGGTCTCCGCTCATGAGCGCAATGGTCCGGGTCCGCGATCTCCGCGGTCTCCGATCATGAGCGACAGGGGTTGGGAGGGTGTCACGCAGGTCTGGTCCCCGTCTCGCGTGGTCTCATGGCCTCCCGATCATGAGCGCACTGGGGCTGGGCGGGTGTCACGCTCCGTGTTCCCCCACAGTCTCCGATCATGAGCGAAGGGTCGGGAGGGTGTCACGGTTCCATGGTCTGCGGGCGGGTGTCGGGCGATTCGGGCCCGTGGTCTCCCGTGGTCTCCAGTCATCAGTGACAGGGCCTGACAGGGGTTGGGAGGGTATGAAGCGATTGGGTCCGTGGTCTCCCACAGTCTCCCGTCATGAGCACAATGGGGCTGGGCGGGTGTCACGCGGTTCGGGTCCGTGCTCTCCACATCGTCTCTAGGGCGTCACATGCTCGGGTCCATGGACTCCCATGATCTCCCAGTGCGAGCGCAATCTGCGAGTGTCACGCAGTCCGGCTCATGGTCTCCCATTTGCTGGACGCCAAAATACGCTTCAGATGATCTGTGAACACTTGAAAGGCCATGTCTGGAACATTGTAACATATAGGGTCAGCAAGGCACGCACGCTTCTTCTGTTGAGGTTGTACAGGCAGATCCGGAGGACAAGAAGAAGTTCCCAGGGCAGTATCGAGAGTGGCACTTCGAGGCACCCAAGGGGCCTATCCATAGGTTTCACTGGTTTCAATTTCTTAGTTTGTCTCCGGGTTTCTTTAGCCAAATGCCTGCAAAAGACAGAAAGCTGAAGGTCATGCTTGCCTTCGACCGTTCCCGGGCTGCATGTGTGATGGTGGTTAGAATTTCTTTCCTGCAAGCAGAAGTTCCAGCCAAAAGATCCACTGAATTTACTGGCAGAAGTCAGCAAGCTGAGGCCCTGACTTGCAGGGTGCGCCACGTCCAGCGGATGAGTCGCCGGAGCCGAAATTCGAACAAGAGGAGTTTGCTAGCACCGAAAAGTCTGCAGCCAGATATTTTGCTTTTGCTTTGGAGGATCCTCGGTATCAGCGAGAAGGACCTTGGAGATGTTGCCTCTGCTACGACCGGAGGCCTTGTGGCAGTCGAAGTTGCGACACCAAACCGCCGAAGGTCCGTTGGCGAGTTTCTCACGAGCCTCTCTTACACGGCAGGTTCCAGACAATGGACTTCGCCCTGGTGCCCGCCGATAGTCCGGACTGGTGCCCCAAGTGTCGTAAACCTCGAAAAGAGCAGCTTGGTGGAACAGGCTTGCAGTCAGGAAGTTATGAAGTTGAAGTTGCATGAAGTTGGAGAGCTCTTCATCTTCAAGCCCTTGTCCGATCTGCATCCCACTTGCCGGACATAGGTGTGGATGGTCTCTATGGGTTCCATTCGTGGATCTGCCACCAAAGAGACAGGCTCAAGCCAGCTTTGCGGCCAATTTGCCGGCAATCTCTTTTTGCTTGTGTGCTTGAACTGGCTTCCAAACTGCAGCCTGTGCAGGCTGTAGTCATGGATACGAATGCGAAGAAGATTGAGACAGTTCTGTGGACGAAGTGGCCACTTGGGACTAAGGCTGGAAGGCACAACAAGTGATATCAGAATGTATTCTTGTTTCTGTTTATACGTACATACATACATGCATACATGCATACATGCATACATGCATACATGCATACATGCATACATGCATACATGCATACATGCATACATACATACATACATACATATATATATATATACATGCATGTGTGTGGGTGCGTGCTTGAACTTGGCGCCTTCACGAAAGACATGTTATGTACCGAGGCCAGAAGCAAGAATCGAAACCAGTGGGCAGCTCCCAGATTGTTGAGCTTGGCCAAAGCCGCCACGCACAAGCCGCTCTCGAGGGGAATTCTAGGACTCTAGGAGACCTATGATAGGAGACTGGTCGCTGCCGGAACGGTCGTCCTGTCACAAAGTCCACGCTTCGCAGCGCAAGCGGTTTGCAGAGAGAAGCCTGACAGTAGCCCAGCCGAGTAGCCCAATCATGTGATTTCTGCCGGCGTCACGCTGCGTTTGGGTTCTTTTGAAAGTTTTGCTCCGTGAGACATGCCTTCATAATCAGCAGTGTCTCGCTATGGTGCACCAGGCACGTTGGCACTTGCTTGGAGGATTCTGCATGCACTGCATGCGTTGTCCACCTGTTTTTGTGTCACGAAACGAGCTGCGTTCAGGCCAACCCTTCGCCTCTGCGTCAGCAGACGTGCTTGCCGGTGGTCAGCTAATGCTGGATCAGTTCGATCCCTGCGAACTGACCAGTTTGGTGCTGAAACGGGTGCCTCCTAGGTGCACAAGCTGTGTACTACTGGACATGCTAGATGCCACGGGTGGTCAGTATGACTACGTCCACCTCCCGTATGACATTGGTCATCACAAGAACCTCTCGCTTGCATTCGTCAACTTCCTTGACCATGAGACGGCAAGTGCGGCTTTGCAGTGGCTATCCAGGTATTCAAACTTTCCGCAAGGTCTCGCACCATCGACGCAAGTTCATTGGGGTCAAATCCACGGTTTGGGTCCCAATCTGGCGCACTTTATAGCTCGTTTTGGAGTGGAAGCGTTGGATCCACCCTATGCGCCCTACGTCTTCCTCAATGGAGTGTCTGTGGCGCGAACCCGGGATATCATAAAGCCGCTGAGACTTGATTTTGACCGTTCACTGTGCTGATTGCGACACAGCTTTGCTTGAGATTGTTCGCAGGGTCCTGCAAGCTTGCAAGCTGAGGCGAGTCGTGACTCCCTCTATGATGCACCAAGCAAGGTTACTTGTGTCACAGCGGGAAGGCGACCTGGAAAGGGGCAAACTGGCTAAAGTAGCAGTATCGTGTAGTAAGTGAAGTATCTACTGGCTCATACCTGCATGGCCTTCGAAGCTTAGGGCCTAGGGCCTTGAACCTTTCAACGCCGGTTCATGGTGCCAGTCTTAGACAGGCGTCCCTCTATCTTAACAGGCAATTCAGAGCAACATGACTGAACGGATTCAGTTGTAGCTGTACCAGTTCCAGGTGTGACAGAAGACCAGCCGCTGGGAGACGTCTGGCATCGACCCCAACGATTGAGCGACCTGAACACACTGCCCTTCGCAGACTCTTGGTGTGCCACCATAGTGTTGTTTGTGAAAGGAAGTTTCGGGAATGCTCATTAGTGGCCCCTTTCAAGATCACTCCTTGTTTCAGTTGACTCTCATCTGCGCGGGGACAGCAGCTTGCTTGTCGGGTAGTAGTTGGTGCTGCAGGGTGTATCCGTAGAAACCTCTTCGGCGGATTGCGCGTGGGGCACCCTCAGTAAAAGGCTACGAGTTCGCAGGAGAGCCGTGACTTGTCATTTTCGTGCTTTCCACCATCTGCCCTATGTACCAGCTACGAGTTCACACATTCCTCCCAATTCACCATTTCACCGCTTCATGCTGCCACTCACAGACACAGCAGATTTGTATTTATGCGTGAGATGTCGACGAGATGAAAGAACACCGAGGACGGTATTGCTACAAAATCGCAAGCCACAAAACAGTGTGAAAGCAGTATGAACCAGCAGGTTGCCAGTGTTAGACTATCTGCCCACTGCGGCATGTTCAACATCGGAGGCCTAGACGATGATATCACAAGCACCACACTGCAAGTTCCCAGAATCTTGTAAGTCGGCAATCCTCATCCTAGCCTCCAGACGCTCTCAGGACGTCCAGGAAAACATTGTTCAGATCGAGTCGGACTTTGCGATGTTTCGCTTCTGATTCAGCTCAGGCCTGGCTTACCTTCTTGTGGAATGAGAGTAGGTTGAATATTGTTTACGAACCTGCAGATGCTGTTCTGAACGGCCTGCTGCATTGAGGTCTTCATCACGTTTCCTGACTGCGGTCCTGATTCTACGTTCATCAGGATTCTCTCTGAATTGCTAGAGTTCCGTCGCGAAGAGGGTTCTGTGCCAAATTCAGCTTTGTTTCTGTCCACTTAGCTGATAGCTAGACGTAGGTGTAGTAGTAGTAGTAGTAGTCGTCGTCGTCGTCGTCGTCGTCGTCGTCGTCGTCGTCGTCGTCGTCGTCGTCGTCGTCGTCGTCGTCGTCGTCGTAGATGTGGTAGTCGTAGCCGTAGTCGAAGTCATCACAATTGTATTCGTAGTCGTCGTCGTAGTAGTAGCGGAGCTCCTGGTGGTGTTTTGACACATGAGCTGCCGATTGCCTAGAGCCAACTGATGATCAAACAGTCTTTTCTGCGGCGTTGCTAGCTAGACCTGTTTCAGATTCACAAGCAGTGCCGACATTAGAACGGAGGAGGGTTGCCTGAAAGTCGTTCAGCTTGTTCACGACTACAGCTTGCCTTCAGATATCGCCTGCATGATCTTCAGCTCTGCTGCCTGTTGAACTGCCATTCTCGTTTATTTTTCTACAAGGACTGCCCGGAAAGGTCGGAGTTCAAGGCCGCTCTCTGAATTTGGCGCTGCAGCATGTGCTTCACAACCTGTGCACAGATACAATGCATCAGAATGCATCCTTGTTCAGTGTCAAGGATGTGGTACAGCTTCTGAGATGAGAGAAGCCTAAGGCAGCCTGCAAAGCATTTTGACTTATGCTCAGTGTTCGTAATTCCATTCTTGACCGGGTTCCAGGCTAACGTTGTTCTTTTCGCAGAAAGAAGCCTCCTCAGCCTGCTGAGCGAAGGCACTGCGCTCGACTGCATATGCGTTCGTATGTTGCACCAAGGTAAAGGTGCCCGCTCGGCCCAGTTCCACAAGACAAACCGAAGAGGAAGAAGAACAAACTGTAATACAAAGTATGCAAAATGTGTTTTCACCCGGGGCAAGGCGATTCGTTTGTTTCACCAGAGGATCTTGCCTCTGGGCGCACACTTTCCCCAACTCTGTGTTCAGTGATGGGGTGCCCGACGCACCTATCCAAAGTGGTCAGAGCAAATGGGCTAGCCGCGATGGTGCATTTGGAGCCGTCACGAACGCCTGATGTTTCTAACGGCAAAAGGCATCAATACCCGCAAGACTTTATGCACCAAAGCCTGGCGGTTTGACTACTCTGCGATCGCAACATGGTTCAAAAGAGAGCTTGCAAGTGACACATGTCCCGCATGCTTTGTGACCGTTCTGCAAGTCCGGGAGGAGCATGCGCTGCACGCCCAAGCTGATTCTGAATGCCGTGTGACCGCGCCTTCCAAGACATCACGTATCAGCACACTTCCCTTGTTGTTCTACACAATGAGAGCAAGATAACAACGCAAAAGGCTGACTGCCACCTGCAGACAAGCACTTCGTTTCTTCTACGACTTGCATTTGCAGGATAGGTGGCCGGCTGACATGATGCACAGGAAATAGCCAAAGCATCACGGAGCAGGCAAGGTCTAGTTTTTGTCTCTCATTTTTTAAAAGTAAAATATTTTCATACACGAATCTTGCACTGAATGTGGGTTTAGTTGACATGTAAGATGACAGCTGCAGGCAACAAGTCCGGGACTGGCATGTTCAGCAGTCAGATGCTCAGAGTCAGCTCACCAAGGCCCTACATGAAAAGTTCACCGCTTTGTGTTCTTCCTGCTGAGGTGTTTTCCATGCGGAGGCAGAAGGACCACATCCGCTGGCCACCAGTCTGGTGTTGAAGCGACTTCCGCCTCGGTGCTCGACGAGCATTCTGCTTGAAGTCCTGGACAGCCTTGTCGCAAGGCCGATGGCTGCCGGGGGCTTCAAAGCTGTTTCAAGCGAATTGGGAGATGAAACGACAGAATAGTTGATCTTGCAGGTACGACTATGTTCACCTGCCTCTGGACCATCGGACAAACAAGAACATGTCTATGGCATTTGTGAATTTCGTTGACCACGAGGCCACGCCGTGTGTGATTGCGAATGCTTCCGAATGCTTCCGAATGCCTGCGTCTTGTCATGCAGCACCAAAGGGTGCAAAAAGCGTTCCTCGTCAGGCTGCGAACACTGCTTTCCAGCGTCTTTCGCGCCCGAACGATTTTCCAGATGCCTTCGCTCCAAGCACCAAAGCTATCTGGGGAGCGATCCATGGCTTGGGGCCGAATTTGGCTCACTTCGTTGTGCGTTACGGCGTTGCTGCTTTGGATCCACCATGTGCGCCATTAGTTTTCCTCAATGGTCGGTGCGTCCCACGTACGCAGACAATCTTGCGGCGCCTCATTTCCAAAATTGCATGGTCCTTTTTTTGGAGGCTTTGAAGGCTTTGAAGGCTTTGCCTTGGGAAGTTGCATCATGCGTTGCGCAGATGCGAGAAACGCAGCCCGAGACAGAAGCTAGTATGGTAGCAGGAAAGCTTGTAGCAAAAACGATCTGTTTTCTCCTGATGCCGATGTTGGATCCAGAGTTTGGGGGCCATTGGCTTTCAAGAAACCTCACAATACTTGCGTGACACCTGGCTTGCCAAGGCAGCATGTTACTGAAGAGATGCTGGAAGGGGCGAAGGTTTTCCTTCAGAATAGTTCTGTTTGGGGGAGCTTGGGGACGACGATCAATCGAGGCGCAATTGCAGTTCAGTGCTGTTGCTTGCCAGCACACGTGTGCTCCGCTCGTCACGGCGGCCTGTGTGCCAGGAGAGGTGCGGGCCTCTACTGGCACTGTGAGGTCAGACGTTCGCCCGAGTATGAGTGGCTGGCTCGCATTCCAGTTTTTGCGATGTTGTTGTGCCTTACTTGCTGCAGTCCATGCCTGGTTATGACACAGCAGCTGTGGCTGTTTAATCTTTGAGGCTTGTCCGAAATCGCGACGGAGCTCGCTGACATTCCGAGTTATCATGAACAAGGGCTTGTAGTGTATCATCTCTGAGCGGCAGCTCGGAGGAAGATGCAGAGGCAATTTTTGTCCACAAGCTTTGGGTTTCCATTGTTCTATCTTCTCACATTGCCTAGCTTTGTTAACATGAAGCGACATGCTTTCATTGGCTGGGAGGTGCAATGCGAGCCTGAAGGTTCAGCCGGAAAGCGAGCCTGAAGGTTCAGCCGGAAAGCTCTTAAAGTTGCGAAGTTGAGCGTGCCAGGCCCGCAACTGTATCAATGCTTGGATGTTCATACACTGTTCCTGTCCAGCACACTGGTGCGGGTTGTTGGGTATTTGTGCATCGGAGGGCAGAGCCGCAGAATCTTCATCGCACTTGTGACCTCGCGGCAAGGGGTTGGGGATTGCTCGGTGCTGACGATGATCGCAATCCTGTGCGGTAGCAGCCGCGCAGATAATCTTCAGCGCATTCAAGCACTTTTGAAATGTCCTCAGCACCCTGAGGCGACAACAATGGGAGAGCTCATATCCAGATTGGATGGGAGTGAACGTCTCTGAGGATCTTTTTGGCCGACCTGCAATGAGTTTTCCGTTCACCTTTTCAGCTTTCCGCAACGTTTCATCTGTGCGTTCTTTGTGAGAAAACTCCTAAATCTCTGTGTTGATCGATGGGACTCTGAGATCTCGCCGTGGCGTGATGTTACGCGCGTGATGTTATGCGGGTGCTGTTCCGGAGTTTCCGAAGTGTGCCTGGCAACACATCCGCTTGGGCAACGACATGTAAAGTTGGCAGCGTGCAGACTCCAGCCATTCCAACCTGTTTGCCCTGAGCGCCCCAGACTGTGCTTCGCTGCAGTTTGTTGCCCGGACGACGTCCTGATGGAGTTTTTTTTGCCGATTTCTCTGCCGGAATGTGCGGAGTGTATCTGGCAGCATGCCCTGCCGCAGCGCAGGAGCCACCCCCCAAGAAAGGCTCCTTGTGAGGGTTGACATGGATTAGACTCTGGCTGATGGCATTCGAGTTTCCGGTTCGATATCGAAGCGACACATCAGTATCCGGAGCGGTTGAGGCACGGGCGCCGTCCAAGACCGCAGGCAAGGGAGCCTTTGAAAGTTTTAGACTTGAAGTTAACGCAGATTTCTGAAATTATTCTCCGATGATCTCCGATGCGAACATATGAAGGCTGGATGCAAACATGTTCCCGGAGAGCATTGCTTGAGACACGCAGAGCGTGTCTAAGTCAATGAGCGATGTGTGACCAGCAAGGGAACATAGATCTGGAAGTGGATAGTGCTTCCTCAGTTTTGCTGGAACAGACGAGACATGAGACTTTGTCGGTGGTCTGATCGGCCTCCGCAGCTTCAAGTGGTAGACCGCTTGCTCAAAAGCCAGCTTGAGAAGCGCTTAAAGCTTCATGAAGCACAAGCACGTGAAGCAGAGCATCCTTTGACATCCTCCAACAACGCTGTTGTGCTCAAGAGTGCTCCGACCCGCAGCTGTCTTGTCGACCTCGATTCTCGCAAATGCCCTCAGATCCGTGACCTGTGTCTGTCTGGAGTGCACGTTCCTGCAGTTTGAGGCAATGGTTCTCACGATGCTGGGCCGCACAACAGGCTGGTTCTAGTCCAAAGTAGCTTTCTGCCATCCGGCTGCTTTTCGGCGGGAGCTTGAGCAAGAGCAGCACCTGCTGTCCAGCTCGCTGTGGCGCCCTTGGGCGCATCGGGATGCCGGCCGGCTGTGCCACGTTTCCGATACTTGTGCCTCACTCCATCTTTCGGGCTTCAGTTGTTCTTGACGGAAATGTTTCGCGTGCCAGGTAGCTCGTGCAGCACAGCCAGCTCTTCTCTTTACACCAAGCACCACGGTCAGGACACGTTGGCCAACCATTGTTTCCAATGTGCTCTCGATGTTGGACACTTCCCCCCCCCCCGACATCCCAAAGCCCGTTGCAACATGTTGCAACATGACAACCACAACATGAAAAACCAACAAAGGAGCCTCAGTACATCTCGGCAGCGTCTGGGTGACTACGACTGGAACTTGGGCGTGTTTTGCCCTTAGTTTCACACGAATTAGACATGCAGCACGGTAAATCACAAAACTCATCATTGCCGGCATTATCCCGAACCACGCCTAGGCCTGGAAGCCGCATCCGCAACCCAGACCCTGCAGCTTACAACGACGAAGCACCTCCGATGGGCTTTGGGTGGTGGGCTTTGATTGTGTCATCGGTCGGGACCTGAAGTTCGTATCTTATGCAGAAGCAGGGTGCCTGTCGTTCTTCGGCTTCAAGCCGAGGTGTCAGTCTTCTTCTGGGGCAACACGTGCCAAGCTGTTTGTGGTGACAAAGTAGAGTGAATGTTGGAGAGTTGATTGCAGATGCCGCTCAGATGCCCGTGCCGCAGGTACGACCATTCTCGTGGCATCACTGTTGCCACTGGCATCTTCGGCCGGGTTCTTGCTCAAAGCTGCTGACGACACGGCTTGCATAAGCTTACGATGCTTACGTCCTTGAGATAGAGGGACATGGCCTCGCTGTCAGGTCCCAACATGCCCATCTGAGCTACAGTGCTGCGGTGAGATTGGTGTTGCTACTCCGCTCTCCACCTTGAACTGCGGCATTACTTTAGGATGTCAGTCGTTACGAGTGCGGAGGAGCCATGCCATGAGCACAGAGGGCGGTCAGTCTTCCATGTGTGGTTCTAATGTATATGGTTTCAACTTAGTTTCATATGTGTCATATGTCTTGTGGTTCAAAGTCGGCAAGGCTGATGCTAGCCTTGTCCCTCTTTTTGGAAGAGAGCATGCCTGTTGATGCGGTGGACAAAACTTAGCACCTGCAGCATCTCCTCGAAGAACGCTTTACTGGCACCTTCGCGCTTCCTGACAGCACTCCCTTCACAGCGTGAGTCGCGCAGGTGGTCCGAGCAGCAGTTCGTCAAGATGGCCATGCGTTGCCAGCTCCTTGAGATCTCCTTCCTGGAGCCTGAAGCTTCTGGGTGTCGAAAACTGCAAGGCAGTATGCCAGCACAGAGTTGCGGGATGACATAGATGTCGTCCTTGAAGCGGTTCGGCAGGCCCTTGCATGAGTGGGAGCATGCGCTGCGCTAAAGCCGGCTCTGAGCCCTTTGACTCACAGGATGGCCACGCCTTGGTCTTTGCATCGTCGGCAATGAAGGAGCCTCTAATGAGCGCTTAGTGCACACTGAACGACTTAAAGTTCTGAGATGAGAGCATGTGCCAGTGAATGATGTGAGTAAGTGCATGGTGCTTTGCATGGTGCTTTGCATGGTGCTTTGCATGGTGCTTTGTGTATCCTGTCAGGCGCGAAAGGATGTTGTCGTGGAGGCCGTGCGTCAGGACCCCCGCGCACGTTCCGCGAAATGTGGGGATTGGCCCCGGAGAGGTTGTGAACTTTGTGAACCTTGCAGGTTTTTTGTGTGAACTTTTGTAGACAGGACGGTCATGCCATGGTCTTTGCAGATGGCACTCTCAGAGCAGCTTGGATCGGCTTGGCTACGGTTGCCTAGGATTCTCGAGAGCAGAGCAGTGTTTGGATTTTTTCCGTTGACTTTTCGCAAGCGTTCGCAAGCGTTAGCGCTTAGGCGGACAAGGATGTTGTCCTGGAGGCTGTGCAGCAGGAGACCGGCTGGTGGCCCATGCAATGTCTTTGCCTTGATTTTGAGAGATGGAGATGATTTTGAAGACCAGGATGGGTACACTCTCAGCTATGCATCCACGCAGCTAAGAGCAGACCGCGAAGTCGTGACCCAGGTCGAACTACTGATTGCTGAGAACTTTCTGAGAGCTGTTTGATTGGGGTTCCTGACTTCTTCAGCTTCTTCAGACCATGACAGTTCCAGGCTGTCGGGAGTACCGGCTATGCATTGCTTTTTGCACACGACCAGTTTCGGGCTGATAAGGCGAGGCAGATATAAAGTAGAGTCTCTGCGGTGCTTCTTTACATGTAAGCAATGGAAGCTGGGATGTTTCAGGCTGTGGTCTTCGAAGCCGTGCAGAGCAACTGGCAAGCTCTGGGCTACGCTTCATCCGAGCTTAGGCGGCTGTTCTTGGGCAGTCCAGGCTAGAACAATGTTTGGGTTTAACAGAACCTTTCAACGGACCTCTGCTGGACATATGTCATAGCTCATCCATGTTCACGGAGAACTCATGTTGCCGTGCAGGAGGGACAAGGAGATTGTGCTGGCCGCAGTTGCCACCAACAGGCTTGCCGCTTCATTGGATCCCCCAAGCTGGCGAAGCTGTGACACGAGTTGTGAGGCATGCGCTGGCCATGATTGATGAAGAGCTTCGAAGAGATCCTGATGTCGTGAAAGAGGCCATTGTGGAACTGAGAGATGTCCCCCAATGCCTCTAACGCAGACCTGGGAGCCCTAGAATCTCTGTCCATAACCTTTGGACCTGGAAAATTCTCTTTCCATAGCCCGTTTCGCTTAAAAAATGCAGGCTCTCCGTGCAGACGGACATGCGCTGGTGTACCTCAGCGACGCTCAGCGTGGGGAAAAGGCGGCGACGGGACGACTGGGCATGTGGGCATGTCGTCCTCTTCATGTAACTACGTAGCTATGCCTGAGTCGGAGGACGTGGTGATGTCAGCCGTGAAGCAGGCGATGAAAAATCGGACTTTTACGTCTTATGCGAAGACGGTGAGATCACTCTCTAAGAAGCATGCTGGATTCTATGTTTCTGTGGTGAGAGATTCGCCATGCCATAGACTCCTTAGCAGGCTTTGCTGGCGTCCCTTACCCATGCCAGGATGGACACGCTGTGTCCTATGCATCAGATACGTGTGATCCCCTGCTGCCGAATCTACTACTGACCAGCATGCAAAGCGTGTCACTTCAGTCGCCGCAGTTGGAAGTAGCATACTGGCAAACTGAGGATGCAGCGGGAGACAGACATCGCATTGCAGGCGTGTCCATCAGTCATGGGCCTGCTTCGCACCGAGTGCGCTGAGCTCGCCAAGCCACAGGCTGTCGCGGAAGATGGCATCGCTCTCGGCCTGCTACCAGACCAGGCAACAAGAGCCTGCATGGAGGAAGATGCGGGGTTCAAAGTAGCCTGCAGGTGCGCGCCAACAAGCTGGTGGCGCTGCGTGCGGTTGAGAGCAACGTCAAGGCGTTCTTGCTGCTTTCTTGCTGGGCATGCCGCTGGCACTGCAAGTGCTGAGTGGCATCGTCTTTTTGTATGCGCAGGCCTTCCAGAATGTTGCGGAGGTTGGGTGCTTAATGAATCATGACTACCACAACCAAAAGACTTTGCAACCGTCAACCCAGAGCATTGAAGAACAGACGGCCGATTTCCTTTGTTGTCTTTGATGCATGTAAGTGTTAGTGGCGGACAATGCGCTCGCTGCCATTGTGAGGATCTGAAGGCCGATCCGGATGTGCGAGAGGCTGCGCTGGCTTCAGAGCGATACGCCTTGCTGAATGCCGTGAAGGCAGGACAAAACCAGAGCTGAATGGCTAAGATCGACCCTGTCAGAGCTTATTCACATCTCAACTTAACGTTGTGCGCCTAGAACGACTGGTGAGTGATCGGCTTGGGGGAGTGGGATTCATTCTTTGGAAGGTTGATGGCTACGCACTCCGATCAGCTTCGCAGCACATGAGAGCTGATCGAGCTGGGGCCTGAGCTTTTTTAGATTTCCGGCGGGAGCCTCTGATGGAACCCTCATGGAACCCTGATGGAACCCTGATGAAACCCTGATGGAACCCTGATGGAACCCTGATGGAGCCCTGGGAGCTAGGAGATTGTTCTGGCGGCGGTGAAGCAGAACGGTAAGGCCGGCAAGCATAGAGATGTCTGCACACGACAGTTTGTTTTGTCATGTTCGTTCAGCAAGAAGTAGAGCGGTTCAAAACTGGCACTGGATTCTCGTTGATGTCAGTCCAAAAGGCAAAACTGGGTGGCGCTCAGAACCTTTAGTTTAGCGGCACAAAAGCATGTGCACTGGTGGGTGTCCTTGAAAGGGACTCGCGCATGCCTGGCGTGTCGAGAAACTTGTCTGCGAGATGGTGTGTGTAACCATCAAGGGGTTGGCAACTTGTCAGAATGTGTTTTTGTGATACTCGGATCGCTTCGAAGCTTTGACATGTGCAGACAAAATGGATTCTCATTTCATTCTGCGAGAAACGCTTGTGCGCACCATTGGAAGCAGCATTAGTTGTAAGCGCTTGCGCGCGCCGCCTCGGCAGCCGGGCCGGCCCACGGACAGGAAAGGAGGAAAGACGGTTTTTGGGAAGGCCTCAAAAAGCGGGGAAGGGTCGTAGAGAGTAGGGGGTCCCAGCGAGGTCCGGGGGTCCCAGGGAGGGTCCCAGGGGGGGTTGTGGAGTAGGGGTTCTAACCATGAAAAAAATGTTTTTACAATGACAAGGGTTTCTTTAACAATGATAGTGGTTTAGGGTTGGCATGATAGTGCTTAACAATGATAGTGGTTTAGGGTTGGCATGATAGTGGTTAACAATGATAGTGGTGCCTCCCCAGAGAGGGTCCCAAAGGGGGGTACCCAAAAGTCCAAAAACTCACGCATTTTGGAGCGCTGCCAAGGGGCGGGCGGTGGTCACACAGGCCGTGGGTGGGGGGGGGGGGTGCGTCACAAAATTTGGCATGGGGAAGGGTTGGGAAGGAGACCGGATCCGTGTCTGCTTGTTCCAAACGCTTCTCGGCAGGATGCCGAGGCGAATTAGAAAGGTTCACCCCAGCTCGATTATCATGTCCGTAAGATGTCGGCTTTCTCTACTTACAGGCGTTCATATTCGAATTGGGAGCGCAGGTCCTCGTTTTTGCACCAGAAGAGCTGCGCAAAGACCGAGAGGTTGGCAAGTGTATCAGCTGCTTGCAATACGAAGGCTAGCTTTCCCGAACTGGCCCGTCCTGACAACTTCAGTGCTTTCACACGGGTCAGCCCGTATCGCAGGCACTTCTTGACCTGCTTTGCAGGTGGTTCTTGCCGCCGTTCGTCAGAACGGCAAGGAGAGGGAGGGGGGTGGGGGGTGCATAATGCATCTTAATGATATGAGTGTATCTTCGGCAATCCAGTGTGCATCCACAGGTTCCAAGAAGCTCAAGATTAGTTGCTATAGGTTAGATGCCTCGGCCAAGGCCCTGGTGTTCGCCCATGACTCGCTGAAGGCCGACAAGGAGGTGCCAATAGTGCAATTTCCACGGAACGGCGCAGGCTGGTGGCTAGGACTCTGCTGCCAGGTGGTGATGGAAGCGGTTGCGGAAGGTGGCCATGTTGCGCCATGGCCCTCGGGTGTTGGGTTCTGATCAGTCCTTTTTTTCTCGCGAAAGCTGGCACAATGTTGTGCAGACATGATGAGCCAATGGCCGTGTGCTCAGGCTGTGGCATGCCTCAGAGGAGTTGCAGAAGGAGCTCTGGTTCGTGCCATGACCATGCAGAAAGGTTCAACATGCTCAGACCCAGGACAAAGAGATTCTGCTGGCTGTGAAATGAGATCTCATCGCCGCGCTTTGTGCTTGTCACAGCATGTTTTTCAGCATGTTGTGTGATCATTAGGAATGCTTATCTGCACTCTATCATGTGGACAATTTCTGTCTCATGTCCTCCAGAGAAGCTTGTGCAAGCGATGTGCTCATTGTGGAAGAAAAGTGAAAAGCAAGTTCAAGACTAAAGAGTTCAGTGACGCAGAGACATGATGCATACTGCTTCTGTATGCACAAGCTGTCTTGGAAACACGCGCGTGCGTATCCGTGGATGTGGCACAGGCTGATGTCGCGAAGATGCGCAGTATGGACAGGTCACGGGCTCAAAGCATCGCTCTTCAGGGTAATGCTTTCCTGTGGATGCTTGTGGCCACATTCCTGTACGCTACTTAGGGAGACCTTTGGTGATGCCCGTCGGCCGCCACGCCCTGGTGGCATGCGGAGGAACCGTGCTGGCAAGGGCAAGGCCAGGCGAGTTTAGAGAGCTTGGGGTCATCGTTTGTCAACTGAATGGGACTCAAGCTGGTCAAACTGTCTGGGAAAGTTGCCGACAAAAGTCAGTGCTGCCGCTCGATCCCCTAAACTGCATTACATGTGAGGACACTAGCTGACCGCACCCTGAAAGTAGCCGTAAGGCTGCACCTAGTCTGCTTGCATTGTTGCATATGGGCATGAAGCGCGGCACAAATCCTCACCCATCTCTAGGCTGTGTAATCTGCACATGTCCCACACCTTGGTGCAGGGGTTTCGCTCCTGAGTAAGAAGGATGCTGATGATCTGGCGACAACCTCAGCACGAACCTGCAAGCCTTCGTTGAACCATGAAAGCTAGCTCAGGAAGCTCATCGTCCCAGACAAAATCTAAAGACATGGCACGGGGCTGAGACACATCTGGAACTCGCAATGAGGGATGGTGCTTCTGGGATGTTCGATGTTGCTTGGCCTGGTGCATCTTTAAATGTGGCGACATCTGCTGAAGGCTCGGAATGTAGACATGAAGGTGTGCGGTTTTGGCCGGACCCGCGCAGACCTGAAGTGTTTGTACGCGGAAAGAACCTGTGCTCTGTAAAAAGAAACAGCTCCGCATGCCTGCCTGCGGTGTCTCTGATCTTGTGTGTTTTGAGCAGCCAATCGGCACCTTGCCACAAGACGACGCGCACCTTGGCTCAGCCACATGTTAATGACCAGTTCACGTCGGGCTTGACCTGGGCGATTGGTTTTGTTTGAGGCATCCAGCTGGTCTCCTAAACACCACGTCACGAAAGCATTCTGTGACTCTATCGCTTCGAAGGCCCATGGCCGCGAGCAGTGTGGACAATTGTGCTGACGAGGAAAAGCTCGCATCATGAGCTTGCAGGCATTGAAGGCAACTTGCATGAGTGTGTTTCAAAAGGAGAAGGAGCCAGGCGACGACTTTACAAATCCGGAGGACTCCCGAAAGCTGACCGTCTGGGTGTGTGTTTGGCGCCGCCATTCTACTCTAGGAGGCAGTCGAGAAAGCAGAGAAGCACGAACAGATGGAGGCTGGAAGTACAGAGTGGCAACAAGCGGGGTAAGCGGTCGCTTCTCTCCGAAATGCGACTAATCCACAGCAAAACAAAGCATAGCAACCAACAATAAAATTGAGCGAATCAAGAATCACCTCGACAGTGCTTCTCGTCGAACTTCTTGCACAGGGGTCTTCAACATGCCTCCGGACAACCCCCCCCCCAACCTCTCCCCCCCCCCCCCCCCCACTTCTCCTCCCTCCCTACCCAGGTGGCTCTCTCCCTCCCAAAACTACATTATTTGAGCGATGGGTTGAACCTGGCGAAGCTAGCCCCCAAGAAATTGAAGTGACTTGGGCTGCACATCCCATGAACGGCGCCCTTTCGACACAGCCGCATCCTGCCTTCACATCGGGCAAACCAGAACTTCCTTAAGAATAATTCTCTGCAGGGAGGGTTGCACCCTCCGTGAATGCCCTCCGACAGCCAGGCAACTCTGGCTGGAGCATGGCAACAGCTGGAGGCGCTCTCCGCTTGACCCCGGCTTTATCTTTTGAGTCTTAAGCCTGAAGCACTTAAGCCCCAAGCCCAAAGTCAAGGAGCTCATTCGTTGTCCTGTCTTTCGACTGGAACACGGTCGACTTGTAAACGACGTCAGGGGACACCACGACCTCCCAGCCATCCACGCTTCCTGGCCTGGAATGCGGGGCTCTCAGGGCACTCTCAAGGTTTGCAAGATTCGCAGATGCTTTGCGAGATGATGGATGGCAGGGCTTCGGGCATGTGGCGAGCTATCCGGACCAAATGCGCATCGAGGCGTCAGAAGTAGCGCTCAGCGGAGCGGACTCTCTGAACATCTCCTACAGTGTCCTGCAGCTCTTGAGTTCAAAGTTCAAAGTTGTTCAAAGGTGTGTCGAAATGGCGAGGAGAAGCCGATGGTGCATGGACGAGTTTTTGCTAAGCGTAGTTGTAGCTGGATGCGTGATCAATGCTGTGCCAGTGCCAGGGCCTGCCAGACTACGATGGCTTACATCTGGCTGCGATGTCAGAAGGCTCGCCTTGCGTGCTGTTCATGACTTCTACAGCTGCAGTGTAGCGGTGTGGCCGTGCAGCGGGCGGCTTCAGACTGTCAGGCGCCCTGTGTCTGGCCGCTCGGAAAACTGCATCGGGAGGGTTCCGGCCATAGACTCTATGAAACGCCTTCAGACAGGCATCGACAGTGTGCACAATTTGAGCTTCAAGGGCGCTTTGCTAGTACAGGTCTCGGGTGTTAATACGCCCGACGCATCGCTGGGAGAAGGCCGACATTCCTCACTTTTGGCTTCGTTGAACTTCGATGTACTTCCTGCATCTTCCTGCTATAAAGCAGGCGCTCTTCTCCGCACCCCTCAGCTCTGCCGAAAGTCCTGACGCCATCGGCTGCGGGGAGGACTTTGTGGCGGTACGGGTCTGAACCTGGCGCATGAACAAACTTTGGCAAGAACGAACTTTGGCAATGGAAGCACACAACAAGGTCCTTACTTCATCGCGACTGCTGCGCCTGTTTGCACCCCAGTTTCTGGATCCTGGCGACAAGAGCGTGTCGTGGACTAAGCTGGGCAGTAAAACCCTAAGGTTCAGCTTTAGTGGTCTTCCTCTGGGACTTTTGAGCCTGCTGCGGGCTGAGCCTGCTCCGTTTCGTGGCTTCACGTTTCGCTCTTAAGTTTAGTGTATTTTATTGTTGCACTCTGGTCGTCAAGTCAAGAATGTTCGTCACGATCCGAAACTGTATTGTTAGGCCCTGAGCCACCCCCCCCCGCCAAAAAAAAAAAACAAAAAACAAAACTCATCTGGAACCCACATGTGTCAGTACCTAGCAGGCCTGGTCCCGGCGTTGCCCTCGCTGCCCGGGGCCGGATGCTGCTGGTGGTAAGCCGATCTCCTGGGACAGAAGACGAGGACCTTCGGTTCGGGCTTGGGTGGTCGTCTGAGACTCTTTCGCAGAGCAAAGGATGATGAGCTGGACTTCCGACTGCTTGATGTAAAGTCGAGGCTGGGCCGTTTTTTTTTTTTTTTTTTTTTTTCAGAAGCCCAAAGCTGCGGCAGCTCCCTCGAGCCTTCGTGGAGCCGCCGTGGAGCCAGAAGTGCTCTTCCGAAGTGACCAGGGTCGATCGAGCTGCTGGACATCTCCCACTAAGCGAAGGGGCTCGACTTCGCTGGCTCGGGATCTCAACGGATTTTGTACCTCTGACGGTCGGTGCTGGCCTGAGACTGCCAGCGTCCTTGTGTGGATTCTGAATTCTCACCGCGCGCTTCAGCTATTTAGAGCCTTCGGGCTATCGCTATGTCAGAGGTCCTGTGATATGTGACAGTTCCTTTGCCTTGTGCCAGACACTTCGGGGGTGGTACGTGCGCTTCTTGGCAGCGGCGCCGGCTGTTCCGGCGGTGCCGGCTGGGGAATGAACGCAGAGTGGACGCCAGTGCTCTCCCTGGGAGAGGAGGCGAGGAGAAACGCGACTTGCAGCGGTTCTCTGAGTTTTCCCTCTGGCGAGGAGGGGCCTTTCTGGGTGGTGGATGCACCCAGTTGCAGCCTTGTCGTGGTGGAGCTCTTGGACAACAAGGAGCCCTGGCCGAGACCTCATCAGGCCACGGCTTTCGCACGCTTTCTCTCATGCTCACACCAGGCTTTTGTGGGGCGTATTGATGTGTGGACAGTCTGTGGCATGCGGATCATGAAGCAGGCTGAATCAGCAAGTTTGACAGACACACCTGGCCCGCAGCCTTTCTTCGGCGTGGGAGGACTGGATTGGAGAAGTGAGTATGGGCCTATGCCATGCCATGGGACACCATCCCCCAGCAGCCTGCCAACCTTCTTTTGTTAAAGGAAGCGTTGCCTCGCGACGGCTGCCTTGGCGAATGTCCTTGGGATCCTTCCCGGCGGCGGGCGAAGCCATCGAGGCAGCCTTTCGGGAGCAGCTGCTCCTCAAACACCTCAAGGACCATTCGGGAAAGAAGAAGTGAAGAGAGAGAGAGAGAGAGAGAGAGAGAGAGCGCCCCAGGCGTCGCGGCCGGGGTCCCCCCAGTGGGGCCTCTTCGCTGGGTAGAAGAAGAAGAAGAAGCCCTAGGCCCCATGCAAAAAATAAAGAAAGAACATATTTTTCTTCGAACATCCCCACCCTCTCTGGGTAGAGATACTTTGGGGTTGGGCACTCCAGGGACACTCTGGGTTGGGCACGAGGAACACTCTGGGCTGGGCGAGGAACTCCAGGGACACTCTGGGGTTGGGCACTCCAGGGATGAGCGAGGCGTAGACCAGACCTAGAACGGGCGAGGAGAAGAGTTGAGTTTCAAATCTAACAACCCCACACCGAGGGTGGGGAAGAAAGAAATGGAGAAAGAAACAAAGAAGGAAAGAAGGAAAGAAAGAAAGAACAAAAACAAAGAAAATGAAAGACAGAAAGAAAGAATGAACGAACGAAAGAAAGAAATAAAGGAAGAAGCAAGAAAGAAAGAGAGCGAGCCATTTTGGCTCAAGCATCTCGTTCCGAACATAACAGTTTACTTTTTCCTACCGAGCCACATGCTCAGCGCACATACGCCCTCACTTCCTCCTCGTTCTCTTCCTTCATCCTCGTTCTCTTCCTAAGCAGCCTGGGCGGCCGCCCGCCCCGAAGAAGAATGTTGACTCTGGCTAGGCGAACGACGATCCCAAGAAGGAGACCCGAACCCGTACCAACAAAGGTGGAAGTATGAGACACAACAAGAGTGCAACGAGGGGAGCTGGTCATAGGCGCACGGCGAAAGAGACCCCGGGGCGAGCTCCTTTTCTGGTCACCTGCTGGACGGAACACCAGCGTTGGAAACAACGGCGATGGCTGCAACCACGGAGACCTCGCCCAACGCGCCACGCTCGCGTGACCCTCATTCGCATGGACCCCCCCCTCTACGACAGGCCGTTAGACCGGGATTTTAGCCCCCCACGCGGGTTCTGACAAATATTTTTTTCGGCGACCCCAAGCAAAGCAGCAGATGGCGGACCGCCACGACGACACCGTGCCCCACTACGATTCGCGCGAACGCTGGCAAACATGCAGAGGAGGGGGTCCACCTGGAGGATGCATTGGGGCTGGAAGCAGGAAAGGGGGAGGAGCCATGAAAACCAAGACATCCTCATGGCCATACGCCCCTTTTCAGAGGGAGAGCTGGCCGCAGAGATCAGGAGGCCACGGGCGGCTATTGGGGAACGGTACGCTACGGGAAGCGCTTGACGGGCGATGACAGAGAGGATGAAACAGGCGAAGAAGAAAGGCAAGCCTCCAAGCCAAGACATTTGCGAAGGGAAAGGAAGCAAGAATTCAAAATCCGCACACCAATGAAGGCGAAGTTCACTGAGGCCCCTTTAGATTTTCGTTTCAGAGGCGCTTCCCTCTCCTGTCCGATTGAGAGGGATGCAGCCGACTCGTGTCACTTGACATCAGTCAGCCACCAGAACAAGAATCTCATTGTGGACACATTGGCAGTCTTTAAAGACAAGCGATACATGTGCTGGCGACAAGTGCCACGTGCGTCGCGGAGCCCAATTTCTGACAGGGTATGGTGTAGACAAAGAACAAGGCGGCCAGAGTGGCAGCAACACTCCAGGTGCTGAACTGGCTAGTCGGGTTTCCAACGTGCAAGTCGCTTGCTTCTCAGACCAATTCCCTGTAACTTTCTTCACAGGCTTGGAGTCCTGCGAAACAGATGCGTGCAGCTGCTTGAAATACAATTCTCGTGAGTGTGAAACTTCGGCAT
Organism: Symbiodinium natans; assembly: GCA_905221605.1. NCBI lineage: Eukaryota > Dinophyceae > Suessiales > Symbiodiniaceae > Symbiodinium > Symbiodinium natans. Next base: position 325,219 of record CAJNDS010002845.1, read on the forward strand.
AGTGTCGGCATAGTGTTTCCGGTGGCCACAGGACATGCTGGAGATGGATGTGCTCAATGAGCAGCAGCAGCAGGAGGCCTCACTAAATGTCAACGACAACACTCTGCAGCTGCACGGTTGGCTGAGCGTTGCATGGCAGGTTGAAGCTATGGGCAAGAGATGCAAGAGTGGTGTGCTGAAGCTGTTTACCCACCTGGCCAAGTGTGATGAGGTTGAGCGTGGGACGCCCAGTGGACATTTGCTTCCCGAATCGTGGTGCGTTCGCGATTGCCCAACAAATGTTGCAGAAACTGTGGAGTCGGGCAGCACTCAGGTGCTCATCATGTCGCCAGGCGCCTTGCGCTTTGCGATTTTGTTTGCCTTTATTCACTTCATTCATCGTCATTTTGCCTCCAGCCTTCTACAGTGCTTCAGCAATTTGTGTGGAGGTTCTACTTGGCAAACATGGACGGCACGGCCAAGGTATACCTGCATGAAGACGTTGGCACGGTTTCGCCGTTTCACCAAGATTCAGGTCCTGGAGATGGCCGGCACGCTCGCAGAGAAAGCCAAGCAGCACAAGCTCGCAGATGCGATTGCAGCTTTGCCGCGCCCAGAGCAGCGCGGCTCTTGGACCGCCTGTTACCGTGTGCACCTCGGTGCACCTCAGTTCCAGTCCAAGGACCGTGAAAAAAGTTCCGGATCTGCCTCCGCTCTTCAAGCCTGGAGAGTTCGAAGACCCAGGCGGGTACAAAAGGGCTCTTAGACGAGTCGACGCTAGAGCCTAAAGCTCAATATTTGTGCATGCTCGCGCAGGCTCAAACACCCGAGCAGCCGGGAAGCCAACGTTGGTGCCCCAAGTCACCTTCCAGTCACGCCACAGGGGTCCGCGATCCTGTCTCCGCAACTGTTGCAACGAGAGGATTCGAGTCGGATGAGGCTGTTATGACAACTGTGATGGTGCGTGTTTTTCAGCGCCACTGTTTCCTTGGCTATTTTGAAAGAAAAATAGTGGCTTGAAACGAGATTGACGAAGTGACCACAGGAGTCCACTCTCCTTCCGTCACCGAACAAGCGGAAAGCATTGGAGCATCTGTTGAGGTCCGTCCGCCTCGGTAGTTCGGTAGATGTGACGAGGTCAGAGGAGCCGAGCAGTGCAATTCCTGAGAAGTCGAGCCGTGCAGCTGAGACCCAGGCCAGCCGAGAGTGTTGTGAACTTGGATGTGAGAGAACTCTATGTGGGCCCCCAAACCGAGGTCCCACTAGTATACCCCCCGAAATACTAGCGCAAAATCCTTTGAGTCGTAGGGCTTTGTGTGACCCTCCAGGTAGCCAGCTCCGCGGTGCCAGCATGGTATGTCGCAGCCGGCGATGCGCCGGCACCGAGCGCATCCGCTGCACCCAGTGCTCCCAGCAACCCATTTGCACGGAAGCGCCCTGCCCGCCGCTCAGCTTGTGGCCCAGAGCAGGGCAGTATTTGCCAGTTCTTTACAGCGCATCTAAGCCATCAAGAGACCGCAAGTCTTCAAAATCTTGGAGTCTATGCCGAGACGAAGGCTGGGGGTGGTGGCCGCCAGCCCGCTACGCCAATGGCCTCCTTGCTCGCAGCATGATTCGTGTGCATGTACACGTTTGATGCATTGATAGTTATAGTTATAATAGTAATGGTAATAGCTATAGTTATAGTTATAGTTATAGTTATAGTAAAGTAGAGCATAGTATAGTATAGGCATGGTCGGTGCCCGTTTGGCTGCTAAGGCGAGCGGCAGCCCAAACTCGAAAGTAGCCCGCTTGACGTGAGGATGTATGTGTGCTCTTCAAGCCGGCAGAAGCAGACTGACAGTACAGCATGTTCAACAACTTCAGGTGTTGATACCGGTACTTGCTGTTACACGAGGCTTGGTGGAATCTGTCGAGATTCATAGAACGTGGCCGGATTCCTGTACAGCAGCTTAGATGGGACTGCAGCACAGCAGATGGTGGAGCCAATGCCAGATCGGTTGGAATTGGGCTCGTGTTTCGTGCCATTTCTGTGCTGGGCGGAATCGTTCGATTCCAGGGTGGAGCTTGTACCGGTACCTGGGGAGGGGGCATGTGCGATCAGTTTGCAAAAGAGAGCTGCCTGCTTGATGGGCCATGTTGCACTTGGCATCATTCTACTTGTTGCTTCACTTGACCAGTGCTCTGTCTTGCAACTCAAGTCACTTTGAATGGAAGCATGGCAGAAAGTAGAAAGCAGAAACGTGCAGAATCCTTTTTAAGCAGCCGGCTTGAGGGAACAATTCAATAACAAGTTCTTTCGCCTACTCCTGCGACGGCGATGCAATGGCACCATCAGGGAAGCCTCAGGCCCATGGGGCCCACGGGGCCCACGGGGCCCGTGGGCTTGGCAAAGGCTCCTGGACTGCAAAGGGACAAGAGGCCGTGTGATGAGTATCGATTTTTTTAGAGCCTTTTATGGCTTTGCGGGCTCCTTCGTGCATCTTTGTCCGAGGCTTCTCGTCCCTGAGCATGCGAACAAACCACTTGCAAGCGGCGTCAGAACCTCAATTCAACATCTCACGCGCGCTGACTCCCTTGACACGGATTTGTGCAGAGACTTCAGAGACTATAACTTGAAGACGGAGCTTACAGTTGTTCATAGTTGCGGACGAAGTCAGGACAGACAGGGTGCCTATTTCAGGCAGATGATGTTCAAAATGGCTTCCATAGGGAGCTTCTTCCCTTGACGTAAAGTGGATGAACATCCAGACTCCTATGTCTTCATGTCCATACTGGCATGACATCTGGCAGAGCACCTCTGGAGGTGGGGTTATCAATTTAGAGCGGGCCACCTTGGATTGGGGCCTCGTGGGGTAAGAGGCAGATCAGCAGCACCTGGCTTGCTTACCGATTCTGCGAGTGGAGTAGTATTGCTGCGGCATCAAATTTTGGAAACCAAGCAGACTCGTAGGGTCCTAGTTTTGGCTGTAGCCTCAAACTCTGAAAGCAGGACCCACTTAGGAATTGAAACTGATTAGATATGGTAGCTAGTTCTTTGACCAGCAGATCAGTACCAATTTGAAGCTCAGGGCAGTGTAGCAAGGAGAAGCATTGCAAAACTATAGGGCTTCAGGGCCTCAAACAATGATTTACCCTAAAAACCGGCTATTTCCAATGCCTTCCACGGCCATTGTTTTACAAGCGTGGGAGAGGATGGTGCCCGTAACAGGTTTTGAGAATTGGGGGTTTACCTCGAAGGGCGTCACGGCCTGCTTCGAAGTTGATACTTTGAGAGTTTAGACAGAAAGTTTGAGAGAGTATCGAAAGTTCAAGTTCGACGATTTTGAGTTAGAAGTTTGAAGCTGCGCAAATGTAAGCGGCTTGCAAACTTCAAGCTTTCAATGTCTCAAGCCCTCAAAGTTCAGACGTCGAAAGTTCAAAAGCTCGGGCTCGAACATCTCTTCTCAAACTCAATCTTCAAACCTTCGTGCATGCCGACTTTGAAAGAAGCTCAAAGTTTGAAAGTTCGAGTTCGATGGAGGTGTCGACACCGCGACTTAGAAAGATCTGGAGCCTGAGAGTTTAAAGTTCGAAGGTTGTTCGAGTTTGAAAGTTTCACTGTTCTCGAGTTCGCGAGTTTGAGAGTTTGCAACGAGACGAGCTTGAGTTTTCCGAGTTTGAACTCCAAACGCAAGACCGACAGGTTGAAGCTTTGAACGCGTCACGTGCATGCGCGACAACGCCCCTTCGCCCTTCGCGCGCAAGCGCTTCTTTCGAGTTCAGCCAGTGCCAGGAGTGCACGAAGATTGAAAAGAGATGAAAAGAGTATTTGCGACAGCTATCAATGACTGCTGCATCTTTCTGAAATGCTGTGGGACATTGTGGGACTCTGAGGTCGCTGCGGTTCGGGACGACACTCACGCTTCAGCGGCCTGTGCCGCGGCCCAGTTCAGCAGCTGGGGTGGCGTGCATCATACGCCGCGACACGAAGGCTGCCGTGCAGTCCACGAGTTCTGCGCCTGTGCCTGTGCAACTTACCCCAAAGCAGGCCGGAATGACGGTGCCCGACCTATCTGGAAGCTCTGCGCCCGGCAGCTCTCACCACAAAGGTGCAAGGCCAGCCGGGCGGGTTAGAATTAGACTTGTTCATTTCGGGTCACCTAAGGATGTCCGTCTTTGTGATTCAGAGCAAAAAGTAGTCAGGATGCGACCGCAGACGGCAGTCCCCACAAAGTCCTCGAAATTGTCCTCGTCAGAGGTGGGTCCTGAGCTTCAAGAGCTCTCAGCGCATGGAAACATCGTATTTCTCGCTTTGCCTTGGGGCCTCCTTGAAGCGGAATACGAGCCAGGGCTTCGCGGCAGCGATGGCCGCGTTGCGAACGCAGGGCGTGACTGAGATGCGAGATTCCAGGCAAAGCCCTGGTTGCCGAAGCATAGGCAGGGTGTGGGAGGGAAGTGCTCGTGTTTCAACGTGTTTCAACCCCTGACCCAGTGCGTCACAAGTTCTTGCGTGAGGAAGCCTGGTGGGTCGCCGTGGAGTTGCGCACTGCGCCGCTGCCTCGCAAGCGCACAGCGAGGGCACAAGCCTTCAGAGAGCGCGCTCTGCAGGCTTGGAGATGGGCCTTGGAGCTTGGAAGCTCTGCAGTGCTTGAGTCCTCGCAGGAGCGCTTGGACGCGAGAGGATACAGGCAGGAACCCTACGGAGCATGGTCCGTGTTACGCGTGCTGAATGTGTAGTCACGAGCCAGGGATTCCAGTTGCCTGGCCCTTGCCAGGTGGGTGCTGGTGGAGGAACTTGCATTGGTTTAAATCGGTTTGCAGGGATGTAGTTGTTTGACCCAAGCCGCGAATTGGGTTGATCGGTGTGCGCCTTTAGCTCGGCTCTGGACTCCGCAGTTTTTTTGGTGAGCTGCGCACGGTGCAGGCCGAAGTGCCTTTGCCGGAACTCAAGACTCAAGATGCGACAGTCGCAGCGAAGCCACACATGGTGTCTGCGGCATGATCCCACAGACTTTGTGAGGAGCAGTTGCCTCCGATGCGCCTGCAATGGTAGCAACGGCTGGAGCGCTGTCTACAGTGCTGTAAGTCAAGAGTGGGAAGGAGTGCTCTTACTGGACTGGATGCAGGAGAAGCCAGCATATTCGATGAAATCGTTCGCGCGTGTCTTAGCTCCTTGCAAGCTGCCTTGGTTCGATTCGTGGAGAAATCCATGCCCAGGCAGCGACGCAGTCTTCGGGCCGATGTTGCAGGAGATCAAAGCTTTCAGCTCGAAGGGCATCGAGAGACCCTTGGACGGAAAGCAGTTTGAAGTTTGTGCAGACTGAGGCCAGCTACAAGGCCATCTTGCTCGGCGAGAAATCTGCACAGCCCTTGGCGGCATTCGCATCATTCGCATTATGTTGTTAGACCACGGCCCTTGTAGAATTAGGCCTTGGGAAGCAAGGCCGTGGACCCAGAATATCCCAGAATGGAGTTGGGATGTGACAAGGAGGGTCCAGATTCAGTGTGGAGTCATGTGAAGGTGTGACTTCTCCGTTCAGGCCAGTGCTGCTGAGATTGCCGTCGATGCGGTGAGGAGGCCCGCGAGTGATGCTGGGTTCCGAATTCTGAAAGATCTTGGACCCTCCTGCGGGCAGCTTGCGCATGCGCATTCTGCCGTCAACCATGTGAGTTTTTTGACATTTGCTGAAAGTGCGGAAGTTCTGGGCAGGCCGTGGATTGAAGATGCAGGTGGCGGCAATGGCGGCCTGAACCCTGGCCCTAGCCATCTTTCACACAAGAGCCGTAACCCTCTTCACCTGTCCATGACACTTTTGCCTTCTGCTCAGACGAAACTGAGCGAGCGGGCAGCCGCAACGCTCTCAGAAGAGGAAGCTGTCTTCCGCATGTGTGGCTTTGCACTCCTTGTCGACTTTGTAGTACTGGCATGTATCGGCCACACTGGCCTTTCTCCAGGTGGCCCACAGTCAGGGGACAAGGCTAGGGCTACTTTCCGCGATCTTTGCTAAGACGATGTGCAAGCCAGGTGCGGCGCCTTGAGCAAGAGAATGCAGCGTGGGCTCCTGAGTCCTGAGCCCTTTGGAGCTGGCTTCGGTCTGCAAACGACGGGCGTGACATAGGCTCCGGGAGCTTGTGCGACGCTTCCACTCAGAGCTGAAGCAGTCGAGCTTGGGGAAGGCGCAGATCATAAATCTCACAAATCTCACACGCAGTTCCAGAGTTGCAGAAGCCTAGCTGGGCTTTCCACGTGGCTTGCCACGTAAGTTGGGTCTCAACATACGATTTGTCGGTCGTCGGCTGCCTGACTTGATGCGGAAAACTTGCGAGATGCAGGTGCAGTGCGCCGATAGCAGACATCTGCATGGGCGCATCCAGCATGAGGCTTCAGTGCGAGATGCCTGTGCTTCTGCCAAGACCCCCATGCCTTTCTCCAGGCCCTGTCCTTGCCTTCCGTGTGGTCTTCGCCGGAGCCACTTGCAGCACGGAAGCCAAGTTGTTCTTCGAGAGCCAAAAGCTTATGCAGAGCGGATAAATCGTTTTTACGTGTAACAACAATGCGCTTCTGCCGCGACTGAGAGGCTGCAATGCTGCGGCCTCCGCGTCGACGCCCGCAAGGGTCTCAAGTCACAACACGGGTCTGCTCTCAGCGAAATTCCCCACCGTCGTTTCCCCTGCAAACCCAACGAGAGTGCCGACATGGTTTGTGCCTCAGCACAAGAGAGTTGGGAAAGACGTTCTGCGACCTTTGACCTTTTTGTGGTTTCCCAATACTGCGCCTGCTCCAAGTGCCCACCCTTCAAGCCCATAGCCCGCATTGTCCGTTTAGACACAGTTCCACTAGAAGGCGCTGTCTATGTCCATGTGGCAAAGAAGTCCTGCTCAACAAAAGATACTCGTGACAGCTCTGTCTGTCCTTTGACCAGCTCTCTCACTAGCTAGCTAACATGAACAGGTCTGGTGACACCGCCCTGCGGACCTCTATCAGGGATCAGCCCTTGGCTCTAACCCTGTGTCAAGAGTAAAGAAAACTTCGGACAGAAGGCGTGCGAATGCGCGTGAGGGGGTTCCTTCCCCTTAAGCCCTGCAGAAGAAGAGAGACCTGGCCGGAGGAGAGGCCTTGCGTGTTCCCAGTTTCAGAGACCGACTCTCGAGTCCGTTATAGAGGAGGAAGAAGAAGGAAAAGAAAAGGAAGAGGAAGAGAGCGCCGATTAGATGTGCCTGAAGGAAGGAGGAGTCGATTGGGGGGGGGGGGGCAGGGCCGGCCCCAACTGTCGGATCGCAAGAAACATGAGGCGAGCCTCACAGGCGCTTGCCTCCCATGCCATGCCCAGATCATCCCGAGTGTGAGCGTGCCGCTGCAGCAGAGATGTCGAAAAAGCTCTCCACCTCGGGAAGATAGGCATCTGCCAAAAACACATTGCCCCCCCCCAGCCTCTCACCCCGCTCATGCTCCCTATCCCTCCTGTCCGCGTCTCCGTGCGTCTGAAACTGTTTGTATGCTGCACTAAGGACCTTGGTCCCCAGCCTGAACCTTTCGCATATTTGGGTGTCTCGGCCGCCCGTTCTCATATCTTCCCATGCTGTTTGAAGCTCTAGACTTGCGCAAGCTGTTTCGCAGGGCGCTTGTCCATGGCACGGGCAGTTTTCTTGGAGGTTTTGGGGTAGGTTTTGCGCTGGTAACTTTCTGCAGGAAGCAGTTGCCTTGAACTTTGGTGCATGGTTTGCCATGCCCCATCTTTTCACCTAGCATGTCGTGCGGAGTCATGTCCAGGTTTCGGATCAGGATGTGAATTGTTTAGCAGAATGCAGACTCCGGCTGTGACCCAGGATTTGTCGGATTATGTCAGGCCCTCAGAACCGGCATGCAAAAGCTGCTGTTCTATTTGCAGGGAATGGAATAGCGTTTCATCGCCGGGGGGAGGGGGGGGTGGCGGGGCAATTGGGGGGGGGGGGGTCTGGCTTTGTATGGGTTTAAACGGGAAGAGCTTATATGAATTTCACAGGGCTCCATATGATCTTAGACTGGATGATCTTCTCTGATGATCTTATATGAATTTAAATGGAATCCATATGATTTTAAAAGCGATGAGCTTATATGAATTTAAGACAGGATCCATATGATTTTGAAAGCGATGAGCTTAACTGAGTTTAAAAGGATCCACATGATATTAAAGGGGATGAGCTTGTATGATTTTAAAGGGATCCATGCGATTTTAAAAGGGATGAGTTTATATGAATTTAAAAGGGATCCATATGATGTTAAAAGGGGTGAGATTGAATGTACAATTTTAAGAGGGATGAATTTACATGATTTTAAAAGGGGTTCATATGATGTTAAAAAGGATCCACATGATTTTACTAGGGATGAGTTTATATGAATTTAAAGGGGATCCATCTATCCCAACCAAGCCAGCCTGCAAAACAAATATTTCCGGGGACCGAACGTTTTTTGTTATACGGCATTCGGGCAGCTTCTGGACTACCCCCTTCTGAAATTTGATTGCCTGGCCTCGGTACAAAAACATTTTTGTAAGGAAATCTTAGCTGTGGGGCTGGCCTGGAGACTTAAGATTCCGGGCCCGACAACCTAAGGCCTCAAGGTTTCAGGCTGTAAACAACTGCTCAGGCTCAGATCTTTGGTCTCTCAGGCTCAGTTCAGAAGCGATTTCTAGACAACAATTCTATTTAGCAGCCTCGCAGAAAATTTTGCATCGCCCGAATTTTTCTTCACAATTCCGGGGGACCTCCTCACATAGACCCCGCTGAATAATTTTCGATTTGTTTTTCACAGTTCCGGAGGACCACGCTACTCAGGACACAACATTAGAAATCTGCACAGTAGCTGAGGACGAAGAGGCGGAAGAGGAAGCAGAAGACAACGACGATGATTCGGAGGCAAAAGCTGTGCTCGATGTCCCACGTGGCTATCTGATGGTTGGTGGTCGTCGTCGTCGTCGTCGCCGCCGTCGTCGTCGTAGTAGTAGTAGTAGTAGTAGTAGTAGTAGTAGTAGTAGTAGTAGTAGTAGTAGTAGTAGTAGTAGTAGTAGTAGAAGTAGAAGTAGACGTAGTGGTAGTGGTAGTGGTAGTTGTAGTGGTAGTGGTAGTGGTAGTGGTGGTAGTAGTGGTAGTGGTGGTAGTAGTAGTAGTAGTGGTAGTGGTGGTAGTAGTAGTAGTAGTAGTAGTAGTAGTAGTAGTAGTAGTAGTAGTAGTAGTAGTAGTAGTAGTAGTAGTAGCAGTAGCAGTAGCAGTAGCAGTAGCAGTAGCAGTAGCAGTAGTGGTAGTGGTAGTGGTAGTGGGAGTGGTAGTGGTCGTGGTAGTGGTAGTGGTAGTGGTAGTGGAAGTAGATCAGTATTGACTCTCCCAGCAGATCTTCAAGTGACATCACTTGACTGTTGCAGGTCTTCGATGCCCCGTATGATGCCATGGCAGGCATCATGGCCTGAGGATTCCGTTTTCGTGGCTTGTGGCCTCGTGTGTGATGTTTGAGCTGCTCCAGAATGTTTTTGAGTGCAGTGCCGCGAGAGGCTAGTAGTGGCTAGTATGTGTGCAGCATCAGCACTGCCTGAAGAATGTGCGGATGACCAGCCACGACCGAGCTAGCAAAGATGGGATGTGTGCCCGCAATGTAGGCACAGGCCCAGTACTGGCCAGTCAGCAGACCAGCTGAACAGAAGCAAGGTTTCACTGACGTGCAATTGATAGGTGAGAGCCGCTTCTGCCAAACACTGGCAGAGCTGTGAAACATAGTCAAACAAGTGGCTCCGCTTGGACAGCCCGTGCGAGTCTTGTGCTTGTCGTCACACGAGTTACCGCACACCTTTTCGAGGCTGCCAACCCTGAGCCTTAGTGCTCTCTACTTTGTGTGCATCTTGTCCTCCCAGCTCATTGCTGGTTTCGTCTTCTTGAAATTAAGCCGGGTCTTTGGCCATCTGATTCTGTTTCGGCTCGGCAACTGTGTGGGCCGTAGACTTTGCGGATCAAAAGATGTTTCTGCCTTACTCGCCATCATTCATGAACCATGCGCATTCCTCCCAATGGCCACATCTGTAGCCTTGGTCGCACCCAGGTGCCCTGAATAATGGGCGCGTGTAATTGCTCCAGCGAGGCAAAGAGTGAGAAGGGTTCAAACGAAGTGTCCATGGACGCTGCATCATCTTGCTGTGTGCAGTCGGCAAAATGCAACTTCGGTGAGAAGCAACCTGTCGTCCCTTGGAGACATTCATCGGAAGCTTGTGTGTGTGCAATGTCGACTCACACACGACATTGCTCAAGCATCCTGCTGTAGGTGAACCTCACCCCTGGGGCAGAGGACAGCCGGATATTGCGGTGGCAACCTGCAGTTGCATGAATGCGAAGCTGCAGGATCAGGCAGCTAGCGTCCAGCGAGGGCAGGCGTCATCGGCCGCAGGTAGCTCATCGCTGCCCAAGGCCCGGCGGAAGTGCTGTCAGCGAAGTCAGAGCTCTGCAAGAACGAGTTTTTTGGTTACTTCAATAGCTTGGTTATGCTCAGCTTATATAGCCAAGCAGAGCATGAGGGAAACCGAAAACAGGGCCTACTTTCTGTCAGCAAAGCTCTGCCAGGCAGCCGCAAAGCAGCTTGAGGTGCCGACCATACGTGGCGTGGTTAAAAGTTAGATATTCTTGGCCCAGTGTCCAGCTACAGCAAAGTTTGAGTACTCCAAAAAGGACTGCGATTTGGAAACCTGACGTGAGCTTGCCATATCATTTGAACCCTGGAAAAAGCATCCTGACGAAAGGCAACTGCACCCCATCGGAACACGTAAACCTGTTCTTACCAACAGGCAAAGATCCGAAGTTGAATTTCAAGCCTGTGGATCCCCGAGCCTTAAGCATCTAGCCCCAGTCGCAACATAGTGAGGTCGCACTGACGAAAAAACAACAGGACTTCCGCAGGCCATTGACTGTAGATTCTCGCGATGCGATGAGAGTGTGTGATGCTGCATGTTAGTAGTCAGTTTCCATCTGTTGAGGACACTGATGGGTCCGTCCTGGAGGCCCATGTCACCTTGTGTTATCCTGGTGCACTTTCATTGGAAGAGGGCGTTGACAGACGCAGAACCAGTGCTCCGGATGGCAGGATGTTCGTGTCACCTTAGATGATGGCTCGGTTGGAATCTTAGGTTCACCTTGACATACTGGCCAGGCGCCGTTCCCGTGACAAAGCTAGCAAGCCTTTGAGGTCTATAATGGACAGTGCCGGGATGGTGTTTTCAATGGAGAGGTCGGAATCCAGCATTAATCAGCAAAGGCAACTTGCTACATCTTCCTGCATGCTGTAGCCTGCAGGGAACGCTGACCATGCCCGACGGAGCCGTTTATGAGGGCCAGTTCAAAAACGGGAAAAAGCACGGTGTGGCAAAGTGCCCTTGCAACGTTGCGACACAATGTTTCATTCTCTGCCTCACTTGACTTTCTCAGGTACACGTACGCAAACGGAGCCGTCTATGAAGGAGAGTACAAGGAGGCCTCCAGCTCAGGGGTGCCGGCCTGTTGTCGGCTCAGTGCTGAAAAAGAAAATCTCAAACGATGCCCGTCGATTTTGTGCAACCCCCCCTATCCCAGCACCTTTGAGAAATCAGTCACCCTCAAGGGCCTCTCGTCCTCAGGATGCCAAAGACGGAAAGGGCAGACTGATCTGCGATGGCATTGGAACCTTAGCTGAGGCGAGGCAAAGGTCCTCTTTCTACGGATGCTTGGGGAGGCTTGGGATGTTCCCCCTTATACTAACAGCCCTTAGTAGGGATTCGAATAGGGGGCCTAGAATCCCTACTAAGGACTGTTAGTACAAGGGGGTAACATCCCAACGTGAGACCATGAAGTACTCCCTCGTAGCTCTTGCAATACCTTGGCCACCATTGCCACAGCTATGCTGTCAGTTACAGGAGCATTGATGTTTTCACAGCAGCTCATCTGTCAGTGAACCGCTATCACGGTGGCCGCCACCTTTCAGCACTGAGCACGCTTCTTGCGCAGGCCTCTACCTACGAAGGCGACTGGTTGAATGATCTGCAGGCAGGGTGAAGCCACTGTTCCCCCCCCCGCCGGGCCGAGCTTGGAACAAAATAAGCCAAGACCAGAGCATCAAAGATCAATCACCCTTCCCAAGAATTTTGCCCGAGTCGAGTCACGAGCCGAGAGCTTGGATTCTCCGCAGGATGGCCAGGGGATCGAACGTTGGGGCGATGGCTCCGTGTTCACCGGCTCCTTCAAAGATGGCAGGAGCTCCGGCACTGGCCCTCTGGAGAATCGTTGGAGGACTTGTCCATATCCGAGTCTGTACGGTGCAGGAAACACGGTCATGGCAAGTTTATGTGGGGCGAAGGCTGCATGTACGAGGCATGGCAAGGTTGCTCGAATTTCGAGCATTCTGCAGCATTTGGATGTCACGCCTGGCCCATTTGCTCTGTGTACTCTCGGCCTTGCCAGGGAAGCTTCTTAAACAACGACATGCACGGAGAAGGTCGGAGCGCAATGAGCGTGCACCACTGGTCGATGAAAAAACGAAAGCCAAACTACTCGTAGGAGCACATGATTTCGAAACAGCCCAACCCACAGACGTGAGATTGGAATCAATGCCAAGCTCACCTGGTCTCTAGGTCGGTATGTCTGGGCCGATGGCCGACAATATAATGGCGAGTGGGTAGAGAACCAGATGTCGGCTACTCACATTGTATGAGAACAGCGGGCGTTTGCAAAGAGTAGCATTGGTTAGCTCAATCTTCCGAGGCACGGCGCTGGCACAATGCGGTGGCCAGATGGCCGAATCTTCGAGGCGGATGCATCTTGGTACGTTGCCTACTGCTCATGTCGACAAAAGTTTTTTGACACAAGGGCGACTTCAGCCGCGGCAAGAAGGCAGAAGGGAAGTCGAGAGTCTTGGTCACAGCAGGCACGTCTTTACATTCCTCGCAATGGTGTGCAGGAAGGTGAGGGCACTTTGACCTGGCCTGCCAAAAGCTCAGCCAAAACTCGCGCCGCCTCTGAGTCGCTTTCTTGTTACTCTTGCCATCATGTCTCACAGATTGTAGGACGGCCGCACCTACGAGGGCCAGTGGGCTTTACCCTCAGTGCTTGCAGGTTGCTTTGAGAAAACGCTATTGCCTGGTCGGGCCAAGGTCCATGGCAAGCAGCATGGCATGGGCGTGGTTACCACCTCCAAGGCTACATCCCGTGGCAGCTTTTGATACGGTTTTTTGGCACCTCTGGTGCCCTCTGGGTCTATCTTTCCTGTGTCCAGGGCACGGGCCGGAAAAGTTACTGGAAAGATGGCAAGCGTGCATCCCAGCTTGCCTCTTGCCAGCCCTGCCTCACCCCTCATGTTGGATTTGAACATAGCAGAGCATGTCACAAAACACAACCAAGGTTCGTGAACTGGGTCAATACCAACTGATCGGGCGGTACTGCAAGTCCTTTTAGCAGTTGAGACAGCCGCGGTGACTTCCAAGACCCGATAGCTGTAGGATCTTCTCTTGCCATCTCCGTGACAGTTCAAAGATGTCATCGCTTGCAAGTGTCTCCGTAGCAGTCCAGAGTGCCGCGTGCTCTCAAAGCTGGCCTCGCGAAATAAATCGTTTATGTGCTCAGAACGTTTTCCAATGACACTGACGTGTCATTGCCGTGCAGCGCACGCAGGCATGAAGTATGTCCGGCTTAGATGGACTGTGCAAGAGCCAGCACTTGGATACCTTCATGTGGTGTGCATGCCCTGCACTTCGGTCGTACCGTAGTAATCGAATCCTGTGACATCCCACACAGAGCGGTCACAAGCAGCCGCGCCTCTTTCAGCAATCGGACTAATCAGTGTTCTGTGGGGGAAGGTTCTGGTACCGCAGACGGAATCCTTTGTTTTGTTTTTGTTTCGCTGGCTGCTGCTCTGTGATGCCGGGCTTGTAGTGTTTAAAGCTTTCACTCTCAAACAGAGGTGATTGGCAAGCTGTTTCACTGCGTGAAAATGTCTCACACCATCACCGCCCAGTTCATGTAAATTACAGCGGCAGATAATGTTTCTGACCAAGTCCTCTCCGGCAAGGTCAGGTCCATCGCGCCTTGCGCACAGCTCGTTATTCTGAGCTGGCCTACCGTCGAGCCAGGGAGCATTCAGGGTATGGCAAGACACACGTCGGACACGTCACAGTGGGCCCATGCCGCTCTGGAGGCGCAAACATCGATTGAAGTGCCTGCGCTTTGTGCAGAGTTCCGCTGCCTGCGCTTGTGTAGCCACAGAGCTTTGGCACGTCAGACCTCAGGATTGCACGACGCGATGCGTGCCAAAGGTGTCATTCTCGAAAGCATACTGGCGACGCGGCAATTGGTGGCACAAGCCCAGATCGTCTCGACAAACATTGCGATGTCTCGGTACACAAGGTTCGAGCAGCTGCCAAACAACTTGAAAGCACTGAGCAAGTCTAGCAAATCTCTGAGAGCAACCATGTCGATGGCACTGCCGCCGAACTGGCAAAGGCCAGTTCCTTGCTCATAGAATTTGATCTTTCCCCCGCGGCACGTGCCATTCTTAGATTTCTTAAGAAAGCAGACAAAGTCCATGTGCATCAACGTCCATGTGCATCACATGGAAATTGTAGAGGAAATGCGGCTTCAATATGTCAATACGTCGGCACGCCAGCCAGGGAACCTCTTGATGGGCAACTGTACTGCAACGTGGCCCCTTCAAAACTCAGGCCACAGCAGCCTCAGGCTGGCATCGTATTGGAATGCAGACTTAAGATCTAGCAAACCAGGGAGCCTCGGGCGACTGTGCCGCAATGCAGCTTCAAAAAGCAAGCCGGGGATCTTTAGCCGGCAATTGTGGGGTCCACCAGTCCACTGAAGACCGAACATCGGAAGAGATATCCCGCCGTAATCATGGTTGTCGAAGCTCGGGCGCGGGACATGGGTGGTGCCATTGAGGTCACGTGTGAAGAGGCTGAAGTTCCCCCATTCAGCCGTGAGGTCAGGTCATTCAATGCTCAGGCCGCCCCAATAAACCGGCCAGAGCATCTTAACAAACAGGCCAGGGAGTCATCAGAGAGCAATTTCACGTGAATGTGGCCGCTTGGAGCATGCCGAGTGCACTAGCTGCTCGGTAGGGAGGCGATGGAGGTGTCAGGCAGGCAGCTGTGCGGAAGAGACAGACTGACTACCAAAATTAGGGGACCTTCAGTATTTGCCGTATGTGGGTTCTAGTTGCCAGCATGGCTGTGCGCGCAGAACGTCGCCTTTACATCCTGCCCAGCAGAGCGGGGCCGGGCCGCGCTGCGAGCGCAGCGCGGGCGCGCAATTTCAGGGAACCCCTGTGTCCGGGGCACCCCGGAGCCGCAACCCGGAAAAGGCAAGCAGTAATGTGGACCGTTTTTTGGGGCTCGTCGCCGCGGTTTGCAACATGATAATTGGAAGTTCAAGCTCACGGTTTCTTCATTGCGTTGCTGCTGTTGGGCCCTTGTACTTGTGCCTAAAGTGGGCTGCCGCAGGTACACGACAGACGAAGGCAAAGAGTATTATCACAATGCAGGGCCCTCATTGTCATGCTGCGACTTTGGCCAGCTCAGTTCCCTCCTTTCTTTTCGGATTGAACTCACCTGGGCGGGTCTTAGGAAGTCGTGCCCTTGTTGCGTTTCATTGCCACCAGGTTTGTTTGGCATGTGTTTGTCGTGTGTGCTTACATTCACTTCTTTTGACCATATCTTCGAATGTGTCAATGTGTGTTGAGCTGTTGCGTTTCAATGACATGCTCTTTGATCATGCGCGTATTTTCGTATGTATTTTCGTATGTGTTCATAGCTCTTCATCCGCAACCTCTTTGATGATGCCTTGACAACGCATGCGGTTCAACACTGTTTCACATGCAAGACTGGTTCTCGTCAACCTGACATCAGCTGCGATACAGCTTTTACATGGGCTTGTCAGGCTTGAAGATTGAGGCTCGAAACAAGGACCTCATATGTGGGTGGCCGGAACCGCAAAACCCGCGTACCTGCAACCGGTAAGTGGATATCCGATAACACCTGCATTTAACTGGGGGTTCGATTGTCCAAATTGGTTTGTTTCTAGGGTCTGCAGTCAAGGTTCCCAGAGAAAGGTTTGCATCAGTCAATCAAAGAGTTCAGAGTGTTTTTTGGAATGCGTTCAGTGTGGGAAAGAGCCAAGGCGTGACTTAGGCGCAACTTCGATTGTGCTTGCTACGAGTCCATGGGCGGAAGGGGTCATGGGCGAAGGGCGTAAGCCATGACTGCCAGTGACATGGTTCAGAAACGTGAACCTGGCACCCAGTCGTTGTCCTAGTAGCGCCTTCCTTGACTGAGGGTCGTGCCAAACTGTTGCCAAAGCACGGTTCTTGCTCTAGAATGGCAGCGCAGGACGAAACGCGTTCGCACCGCATCAGAAACCTCAGACTGAGCGTTTCGGAGCTCGTCTGTGTTTGCTCTGGGTGCAACTTGTGAATGGCCTTGGCTGATCTTGGCTGTTGTTGCAGAAGGACTCTTTGGTTCAATACGTGCTTAAAGCACACAGAGTTCGTGCAAGTTTTTTCAAATCAAGGTTTCCTCGTAGCATAATCCGTTTCTGAACTGTGTTGGATTTCGTTCAAGGCCGGCACTGCAGGAAATCTTTCGGTAGGTGTGGCAGCAAGCTTTCGCACCTAAGGCTGTGATGAACAAGACGCAGTGGGAGCGGCCGAACTGGGAGGAGGCGACGAAGCTTGTTAGGGCTTGCTGTCGCCTGAAGACATTGGACACAATTGGTGCAAAGACAAGTTCAGTGGGCAGAAGCACTGGCCGGAAGTCAATATTTCTCACTCAAAAAATATTTCTTGGGACTTGTCTGGCAGGGCTCTGGCACCTCAGATGCCGGGGGCCCGGAAGTTGTAGAAGGCAGCACGGCAGGGACGGCAGGATTCACAGAACATGCGGTCAAAAACATGCGCTGCACTCAGTTCACATGTTAGCACTGTGCCAAGTTGCATATGGCACAGATACCGATGTCTTTGCATGTCAAAAAGACATAGTATGACATGGGCAACTATCAACACTTGTTGTTGTCATGCTCAGACGAGAGGGGGCATTCCGTACGTTGCATCGTCTGGAAATTTAGAGCAGCATTGTGGTAGTGTTTGTAGTTTTTTGTGTCTCATACCATGCCGGAAGTACTGTGCCACGACGAGGCATGGCTGCTGCATGTTCATTTCTAGACTCTAGACTTGTACCTTGAGTTTTCAGCCACACTGTAGCTACATGTCCGGTTTTGCGGATTTTAACCTGTACAACGATGTTTGCCGGACCTTCCCTGCACTCTGCGGCAAGAACTCCACTCGAGGTCTTTCAGTACAAGCCCACCGCTGCAGACTTGGAGGCCGTGATACATGAGCTTCGACGAGCTTTTGTTCATTTCGTTGTTGGTCCTGGTTGGCGTAGACATGGCAGGTTCGCCCGCAAGCCAACCCTGTTGTTGCGCCTGGGCGCCAGGCAGAAGGGAACGTGTGACACACACACACACACACACACACACACACACGCAAGGCTTTTCCAAGTCTGTTGGCAGGTCAGGGAGAATTTGGATCACAGCGCATATTTCGTTTGCTGTTTTGGCGTTTGCATCTAACATTTGATTTCATGGATTATTTAGCTGTAATCTGACTCCCGTGGATGGTCCATATGCTCCTCCAGCCCGCAAATTCAAAAGCCTTGAGCCGAGCTATTTTCTACCAGGATCTGGATGACATCTTCATGGGCGCAGTTTGGCGCCAAGCCGGGGGCTTCCGTCCGGAGCCTGAGAGGTGTCCAGCCGAGGCTCCCCAGGCCAGTGAGCTGGTGTCTCTGAAGGACGAGCCGACAGGAATGCTGGGTCGCTGGTTTGCAGTCAGGGCATTCGGCTGTTGAAGTGCTACGGTTCATATGACGGCTTCGATTTCTGGCAACTTTAATACTTGGTTTCTGCACGTTTTCTATACTATTTTGTGGCATTGCCAGGGTCCAGTCCGATGCATGGCTTTCCGATGCATGGCCTCTGTGAAACTTTTGTGCCGATGAGGACTGCAGTTGGAAGAGGAAGTCTCATGCAACGATGTTCCAAAGCCGTCTTGTTACCTCATGCACTGGCATGAGCGCAGGACAACCACTGCAAGGATCACACCCCATGCTTGCAGAAACTTTTGTAAAACACTGGTTCAGGCATGTTTTCTTAAAGAAACTGTCGCAGTCCGCAGTGCAGGGAGCCTCGCAGTCCAGTGGTCTGGCAGGCTGGCCCGGAACTCACCCGAAAGTTAAGATCCGTCAAGGAATTCCCGAGGTGGCCCCATCTAGGCTGTGTCGGTGTCGGTGTCGGTGTCGGTGTCTCTCTGTCTCTGTCTCTGTCCCTGTCCCTGTCCCTGGGCCTGTCCCTGTCCCTGTCCCTGTCCCTGTCCCTGTCCCTGTCCCTGTCCCTGTCCCTGTCCCTGTCCCTGTCCCTGTCCCTGTCCCTGTCCCTGTCCCTGTCCCTGTCCCTGTCCCTGTCTCCGTGTGTGCATGTGTGCGTGTCTGTGTGTGCTCGGCTGCTCGGAGCGGAGGGCAGGGTGGAGGAGGGGGGGAGGGGGGGGGGGGTTGGGGGTTGAGGGCGGGCGGTTGAGGGGGGTGTTGGTTGGGGGGTGGTTGGGTTGGGGGGGGGCGAGTTGGGTTGGGGGGGTGGGGAGTTGGGTTGGAGGTGGTTGGGTTGGGGGGGGGGGGAGTTGGGTGGGGGGGGGGGGGGTCGGGGGGTTCGGCGCATTTCAGAAACTTCCGTGGTGCAATCACGTTTTTTTGACGTCTGAAGCCCCGTTGCCGCTGGTTGTCGCTGATACTAAAGCAAAATGTTATGTCACTGTGCGGCTCTGTGCTGAAGTCGGCTTCGAAAATATTCGTGCCGAGACGCGGCGGTTCCCGCGGCTCGGCAGGACTTGGGCCAGTCCTTCCGCGACCGAGACGGTATGGATGTGGTCACGACGCGGCGCCACTATGTGCGTACGGACCCGCGTGGGGGTGAATGTGAAGGATAGCAAGTGGGAGCCGGGTGATGCCAGGGGAGGTGTTCTGGTCTTTGGCTACCGTCTTGCTGAACATACGTACCCCTGCCGTGAGCCGAAAGTGTCTCTTCGGAGAGGGGACGCAGGTCAAGGTGAGTACTGGTGCGTTTGAACAGCGTTTGAACAGCGTTTGAACAGCGTTGAAAGTTGCCGGAACCTGAATTCCGAGTCGAGCCCCGAGAAGGGAGGCGGGATGACGCCCTACCCATGGTTGCCACACCCCAGCCGCTATCCACCCATCCATCCATCCATCCATGCCGAGACGCATCTTGTCACGAAAGCAAGCTCCATTGAATCCAGCGGTTGTTTTCGTTTGCAAAGAAAGCCCCGGTGGTTTGGGGAAACCGCGAACCAAACAGACCTCCCCCAAATAAGAAAACAAAGAAGCCAAGGGCAGCCGAGCAAGAAAGAACCCCGCATCAAGGCACCGCTGCAGACCAGATTTTCACCATCCAGCTTTGAAGACGATGACATGTGCCCTTCCCCCGAGCCTGAATGGAAAGACATGGCGCTGTGGCAACACAGACCACCGGCACAACCCACAGCAGGCCGAGGAGAGAACCCCCTGCAACGACAGATGCAGCAGACACAAAAGCAGCGCACGATGCAGCCGCTGCAGCTTCTGACCGCAACGAAAGGAAAAGTAACCTCACACCTGCTGGCTGCCCCGTGCTTGGATACAACGACTCACATCCCTCCCCCCCCCCCCCCCCCCAGCAACCTTGCCAGACACGCCCAGTGTTCATGCGGCTCGAGAACAGCAACGCACTCCGCAGCGGAGAAAGAGTCCCGCCATCCCACCCATCTTTTCAGCACCCACACCAGAAATCGACGAAATGGACGAACGCCGAGCTGGGACGAAGCACAACTGCAAACGAAGAAGCGAAAAGGCAGGAACGGCTGAGACGACTACTGCGAAGACACAGCACGAGAGGAGGACCCACTATGATCCAACGAGCAAAGAACCCAGGCGACAGCGCGAAACCAGACACCGGAGCAAAGACAAACTGAGCCAGAGCTCTGTCTGGCCCCGCCGCCCAGCAAACACGGCAGAGAACATGCGTGCTAAATAGAAGCAACATGATGGGCAGAAGCACAGCTGACGCCAAACCCACAGGCGAAGGCGGCATGCGCAGCCCCAACAAGCAGCCATCCAAAAGACCCAGAGTATGTGCGCCGGAAGAAGCCGTGAAAGTAGAGCGACCATGTAGGGGCCATGTCGCGGTTGCAGGCGGAGCCGGGTCAAACGGGGACAGCCCAAGAGATTGGGGGAAGACCTCTGAATCTTTCGACTTATTAAACGCAACCACATACGCAAGCCGAGATCGCGGATGCAACCCGAAAGCGGGGAAGCGGAGCGTGCAGCGAAGCAAAAACAACGCGCCAAGGCCTAATGAGGATGGTAGGCTGTAGAGTTACAAGGACGTGCTCGCGCAGACCCTCGAGCGCGAAATAAAATTGCCACCAGTTCCAAACAACACTCCAAAGACAGCGATGGCTGCGGGGCAGGCGAAGGAGCAGCAAGGACCAACCAAAAGCCGGCGGGGCAAAACCGCGAAGCTGCTTGCTCATTTTGCTCTCGTTCCTACAGTAGCATGGGGCCGACCCACCGCCAGCAACACATGGCCCCACCAAAAGTTTCGGAGCAGAACACGCACCCTGAACCGGCAGAGAATACTTGGTACCACTATCGAGAGAGATGGGGAGAGCCGACCCACCAAGGACGAGGAGGCCAACAACGGACGAGGACGTGGGAAGGTTCGTAGCAGAACCGGCCCCTGACGGAGGGAGACCACTGGGAGAGTGACCGGCCAAAGTAGTAAGAGAAAGCACGCCAAGTGGAGACCAACAACGACTGCGCATAGCATCGTGGGGTTCGGACAGATAGCTGTCAACCAAGTCCCGGAGCGTTTTTTCCTCGGAGGGACACACCCTCAGCTCGGCAAACAGACCAAGAGCAGCAACCCAAAAACTAAGCGAGTGAATGGGGGAGGTTTCGCAAGGGTGGAGCCGGAGGCAGAATGTTGCAAAAATCAGGTAAACCTGAATCTCCACACACCGAACCCATGCCAATCGGCGGATCTGTTCCGGATCCGTTACCAGATCCATTCCGTGCCGCGTGCAAATTCTCCTTCGCGCTCTGTTCCGGTTTCGGCTGTGCTCGATTGTACTCAGGTCCCTCTCATTGTAGTGTCAAACTCTTCTTTCCTTTTCCGTTCTGGTTCAGCTCTGGTTCCGCTCCCTTCTGGTTCCATTGCCTGTCTGGTCTGGCGGAGTCCCTGCTTCGAGATAGATACCCCAAGCTAAAGGCTGCGTCTGTAAGTCTGCAGACAAAGCTGTTACCCGTAGTGATAGTGCCCTTGAAGTGCAGTGTTCTGGAATGTTCTGGAAGCTGCGGGCACGCATCGTTCCGGAAAAGATTGTCAAGCATCACAGGGTTGATGACGGAACAACAAAGTCCGATAGCACTAGTGTTGAGTTGTAGGTGTGTGGGGCAGCCGTGCCACCAACAAGAAACTGCCTGCCACCGTTTTGTGTGTGTCTTTGTTTTGTGTTGGTGAAGCTTGCAACGTCACGCGGGAACCACTGTTTTGCATCGTTCTCTTCGACATTTCTTCAGCTCTGAACTGAGCCGAGCGTTTTTAAAGAGCGCTTGCTTTGTGAACACCGCTAGTTGTTTCTGTACTTTGGGAGGCGAAACACAAGACTCCATGACTCACGAACGGGATTTTTCTTTGCAACATCGTTTGCATCAAAGCAGTCAAAACTGAAGCTGAGGTTCGAGCACGCAGAGCACAGCGCAAGGCTCGCAGCCGCCATCAGGCCAGCACAAGGAAATGTTTAACCTACTTGTACGTCACCCCCCCATCGTTTGGCAGCACCTCCCTAAACCCTAAACCCTAAACCCTAAACCCTAAACCCTAACCCCTAAACCCTAAACCCTAAACCCTAAACCCTAAACCCCTAAACCCTAAACCCTAAACCCTAAACCCTAAACCCCTAACCCCTAAACCCTAAACCCTAAACCCTAAACCCTAAACCCTAAACCCTAAACCCTAAACCCTAGGGTGATGGAAAACGATGGGGGGTGGAGGTACTTGTAGAGGCAATCATGCGCTTGATTGCCGTGTCTGTCTGGTGGTGTGTTTGCAGCACTGCGGATGTTGGTATTTGCTTGGTCTTCCCATCGCGTATCCTTCAGAGTTGCAACAATGTTGCCCGGACGTGCGGCCGTTTGGATTAGAAGCTGGACTTGCTCTCAGCCTATTGCTTCGATCACTGCCTGACAGCAGCTCTTCGGGTGCGGCAACACTCGGCTTATGCACAAGTAAATGCTGCTTCTTGACATCCAAGCTCACAGCTTGAATGAGCTGAGCCATGTTCCGATTTCTAACCAGGAAGCTCAAGGCCCGGGGAGTGTCCTGGCAGCTCAGGCGTGCCCTAGAAGACATTTTTCTGTCAGGGCGAAGATGCCAAGAAGGGCGAGGATGTGTCAGCTTGAAGACCCCTCAGTAGCTGCCCAGTTCTTGCCTCTGTTTTGCTTGACTTTGCATAGGACCCTTATGCCAACTTGGAGCCTGAACTGAAGGCCGGCCTTCAGACGACCTGAGACAGCATGCACTGGCAATCCGGTGGAAGGTACATGCGGCCGCATGCAACAATGACGTCAAGATGCTTGAGAAGTTGGGGGAGGACACATCATGACTCTCACCCAACATCTCTCAGAGCAGTGGTGGCTGCACAAGAGCATTTTTTTGGATGCGTGGGCGGTAGGAAGGCATTGACTTCAATCAGCCCAGGCCGCAGGACAACATGTTTTCCCACGAGAAACTCAGCGCAACTGACCCTGCCTCAAGCCAAGAGTTGCCTGTGCGGAGGATGGTTACTATGCCCTCGATTCCTGTGCTTGGCGCCCACCTTAGTAGCAATGCGATGCCGGGCAGCTTGCGAAGTAGTCTACCTGCACAGCTGTCGATCTAACATGGAAGTAAGTTACTAAGTTACTAGGTCTGGGAACGAAGATGCCATCAAGATGTTGCTGCGCCATGGTGCCGACCCGTCCATCACTCTGCAGGCCTGTAGGACACCTTTGTTGCAGCCTGCTCTTTCAACAGTTGTTGCTTCAAGTCCCTCATCATCATGAGTTGGAGCCGCAGCTAGTTGTGAATGTCTAGAGAAGGGTTTGGGAAGATGGCCACACCACGAAGTTGTTGCACTGCCGCATCGCATGCCGTGAGAACATGCGAACATGTACTCGAACGAGGTCAATGGCTTGTACTTGCACTGTTTCGTTCGTGCTTCCTTGACCTGGAAAGCGTGGTGAAAAAGTCCATGCTGCAATTGTCACTTGTGCATCCGATGGCAGCCTCAAAACAACCTCCACCGCGGCTATGTTTGATAACTGGGCTTGTGACTACGTGGCAATAGCAGAACTGACATGCTTGTGAAATTCAATTCTTGTACGGACCCCGCAAGTCAACTTGTTTTGCATGTTGGTCTACAAGTGCCAGCTAACAGATGCGTTTGACATAGCTTGTCAGCTAGGTTCCAAGCTTCATCATCCTACGTCCGCTTGCTGTTGATGCACACTTGTGGGTCCCTGTGTTTTTTTCCTTCTGGCTCGCCCTTTGCCTTTTCTTACGTCTGGCAAGCCTGGTTCTGTGGTTACCCCAAAACCCACCACTGAGCCCGTTTTTTTTTGAAGCTGTGCAAGCTGCAAGCTACCTGAAAGGAAGATCATGTTCGGTAAAGGGACTTGCGCGTAAAACATGAGAATCCTCTCAAACCGCTAAGAATACTGTGTTTTTCTCGAATTTAGAGAACTTTCGAGCTAGCTAACGTAATAAATAAGCTGAACTGCAGATCTTTGGCGACCTGCCCTGGACAGCGTTTCCAGCCTGTAGTGCCCAATGCCCTCAGTTGACAACCGCGTACCGCGAAAGAATACTATACCGGCAAGGATTTTGAGCACCTCCAAGCTGGCGCACTCTGCAGTTCGTGGCATTTTTTCTTAACTACCATCACTACCCAGGAGCCGGAAATCTGGAAAAGCACTGCCAGGGGGTCGAGCCAGACCCAGGGAAAAAGGGAGAGCCAGACCTCTAAGCTCAAACAAACCACCTCCGCCGGCAGTTGTGATCAGAGTGATCTGGGGTTCAAAGGCTGTGGTGGGAGCGGCCTCATGGGGAGACCCAGATCTTCTCAAGGCACTGGTTGTGTGCTTCCGCTTTAGAGGCACAACTGGGGGAGTTCATGCGTATGTTGCATGTCCCAGGTCCTGCTGGATGCAGGTGGGCCAGTAGATCAGGCGCTGTGGAGATAGCAAGGTTGTGCCCCTGAGCCTGCTGATCTTCAAAACATGTTCTGTTAAGAGCATTGCGTGTGCATGTACCTTTCGTGTTGAATTGTGCTACGACTTCCCTGATGAAAGCAGCAGGAACTCTCCAATGAGACTGCTCTCCGCTGGGCCGTGCAGTATGGCCATGAGGAGTGTTGCATGGATGCTTCCTCATTGCATGACCCAACCAGCTCAAACGAAGAGCTGAAACATTGACGAGACGTGATCGATGGGGCTTCCTGCATGAAGGCCAGAAGTATTCGCTTAACACTAGCTGGACGCGACCTTGTGTGACCACAGGGCCCACTCAACGCACGGTTTTGGGCACATTCATGTACTCGTGTAGCGGCTCCGGCCATAGCCGTGACCGACCATTTTCCGGAAGACTCTGGCTACTTTGCCTTGGAGTGTGATTTAGACTTGCCGCTTTTTCGAACATACTATGAGCTTGCAGGATTGTGCAGTTCTCTTGGTCAAGAAGGCTGCCGGTTGATTTGTTGGCAGATGATTGCAGAATGATCCTTTGAGTTCCGCTCTTCCTTCTATTGCCAAGGGAGCCTGGCAGCTCGAAACCAACCAGGACCAACCCACGTCACGGGCATGCTTCCTTTTTGTTCAACACAAGCCCGCACGTGTCTCAAGCTTCATATTAATATTGGTATGTCATGTCTCTGCCAGGAGATTGTTCTCATAAGAGCGAAGGGCCCCTTGGCTTGGAAGCTACAGACCGTTTTCGAGATGTACCCTTAGCAAAAGTAACAACAGTACAAGAAGTATCAAAAGCACCAAAGTAGCAAAAGTATCAACAGTGTCAAAAATGCGTCAAAAGTGTCAGCAGCGCCAACAAAAGTGTAAAGGCTGTCACGCGTGAGAGTGCCAATGAGGAAGGAGGATGCGGAAGCTCCTGGAGAGCATTGCACAGGCAGATCCTGATCGTGCAGCCGACTGCGTGGTGCCACCATGTTGTCCCCCGCAGCGAAGCTGAAGCTCAGAACACGTCACCTGAAAATCTGCGGTCGGGTCGGGTACATATTGACCGTATTGACCCATGCAATTTCACTACAGGGGCTTTGTGCTCTTGTTCGGGAATGGGCGTCTTGCAGAGCAGAGTGCTCCTTCGCGTAGACAATGCATGATGTCACAGCCACGGAACATGTCAGCCTGTGCATAGGGAGAGGGGCTTACCGCAAGAAACTGCGCTGCGTCTGGCATTTCAGTTTGTTGAGGCACAAGCTCAGACGTAGATATAGGCCATCTCAAGCCGACATGTAGTTGTTGACGCTGGGGAATCATTGTCGCATAGTTGGCTTCGCAAACCAAGGTGGCGTACTGAACAAAGCTCTACTGTAGCGCATTCTAGCGCACAAAGACAGGAAACTCCCTAAAAGTTCAACATGATAATGCGCGTTCAGTTTCGGCTGAGGTCTTGCAGCCTTCTGTGAGCCTTGGAATCGCTAATTACGGTTTGCAGCCGTCAAGTTTGTAGATTGCTAAGGCTACCTGCGATTGCAACAAGCGCACAGCCACGTGCAGAGAGTACGTGTGTCGGATCTTCGGGCAGCACTAGGTCTGCACTGAGCACCCCATGTACAGTTACGCCACGCTTTGCATGAGCTTTGGAGTCACTCCCAAGCTCGTTGCCAAGAGCATCTTCGTGCCTGCAGACATTTGCAGACGCTGCGTGCAGCCCTGACTGGGAGAAAGGCCGTCTGCAGACTCCAGTCATCTCCACTCTAATGCTTGAAGATGGCGTTGTGTTTTTGTCCAGGTGCTGCCGGGCTTGGTAGCTATGCTGCAGGCTTCGCTGCAGGCTCCAGCCATTTTCTTGTCGGGTCGTGTGGTAGCTTTGTTTGCATCATCGTGCCGCAGGTGCGGCTGCCGCTGCCACCGGCACGGCTGCTGCGGAGCAGCAAGGCCCGTGCACATTACTTTCGCGAAGATTCTCGAAGCACGGCGGCAACGTGCGCATTTTTCATTTCAATTCTCTAACGTCTGCTGCGTGAAGGTGGCATCGCAGGCTTGTCAACATGGCTACTGGCGCTTGCTCAGAACCTCTTTGACGTCGTCAGCCTAGCAGCATGCTGCCATGGCAAATGGATGCCAAATGATGCACAGCAAGTTCTATCCAGGTCAGTACAGATGATGTGGTGCGACGGCTAAAGCTTCTCGCGTGGCCTTGGCTTTCTTGAGCGCATGATCTCAACCTCATCCAAACACTTTCCAGGGACAATTCGGTGCCGTCGGCGTGCAGAGCCCATGCACAGGCCGTACCCAGCTCCGGACAGGTCGACAGCAGAGGAGACTTAGCTGCCTTCGCTGCCTGTTGCATATGCGGAAAACTGAGTCACGGGCTCGTACAAGACACTGAGTGGTTTTTTCTGCATTGTTCTGCCTTTGTGCGACTCGGCCGGCATGGCAAAGTTCCCATTGTGCCTTGATTGTGCCAACTTCTGGGCTGCATGTGCCAACTGTTGGCCCTTTTGCAAAGTGAGACTTTGTGAGGAGCTGCGAACACGCCCTGATTTCTACGGTCCAACAGCTCAGAAGACATCTCCTCGCATCTCTCATGATTCAGGTTGATTCCTTTGATTCTTTCGCATGCCCATGTGCTCATGCGCTTAGGACCTTTTTGGATCGCCACGACGGCTGTGCTCTTCCTGGCAGCCACCGGCAACTTCGCCAGGCAGGGTTGTTGATCCTGGGAGGGGACATGGATGACATTTGCTCACAGGTTGGTGGAATCTGAGCACCCCAGCCTCTTTAAGGCTCGGGGACCGGTCGAAGGTAGAAGCAAGACTCTCCACACAGTCACATGTGCAGGCAGACTACAGCTTAGTTCCCCTCGCCGCAAGCATCATCTACGGGCCTAGACCTCAGAGTACTCTCGCAAAAGGCAGACTGAGCTTGCATTCAGCTCCGGTGTGTGAGCCATGTGCATGGGACTAGGTGAAGTGAAGAGCAG
The DNA here is from genome assembly GCA_905221605.1 of Symbiodinium natans. Classification (NCBI taxonomy): domain Eukaryota; class Dinophyceae; order Suessiales; family Symbiodiniaceae; genus Symbiodinium; species Symbiodinium natans. The sequence goes on from CAJNDS010002845.1 coordinate 352,528, forward strand.
CGAACATCAGTGAACCGAGGGGCCTAATTGCGGTGCCACTACTTGCACGCTTGCCAGCTACCAAGCTTGATGCGCAATGCTTTTGGCAGATTGACAGCTGATGACAAAGATAGGTTTTGCCCTGAATGCAGCAGGAGTGTTCCTCACTTGCTCAGCTAGGTCTGTGTTCTTCACAGACGAGGAGGTTCTGGGCAACAGCAAATCTGCACACCTCTCCTTGATGGCTATCAGCAGCTGGCGTGGTAATGGCCTGCTTGTAGCGTGGAAGGTCGCAAACATTGACTTCAAGCAGATCATCTGTGTATGCGGGTGACGAAGCCGCAGGGTGTGATCACGTTGAAAACAACACAGCTGTAACATATAGCGTCAATGAAATGTCTTCACAAGAGTTCAAGTGGCAGTGTCAGCAATGGAGCTGCCGAAAAAGAGCCATGTTCGTCAAACATTCCGTAAGCTCAGGTACGGATTGGCGCCGTCAATTCCAGTGTTCTTATCTCAGCATTGAGAGACTGTATTTTTTTTGGATTTTGTTGGTTCATCCATAAACGATCATCCTTAGCCTATGCGTTTGGGCTTCTTTACCCATACTCAGATGCAAAGCGGTATACTGCATTGCCTGTAACTTCAAACTGTTGCATATCTGTTCGCTTGGCCCAGTGGAAGAATCTGAGAATGCTAATTTTCAGGCACTGAAAAAGTTGTTCGAATTGGGTTGTTCAAATCGCCGGATGAGTTTTAAAGCAGACGACTCCTCTGAAATCTGGCTGGAAGAATCTCTTCTGTACTATCGCTCCAGAGGCCACATGGTCTTGGTGAGAAGTTCTTAATGACCAATTCCTCTCTGCCGAAGCCGGGGTCCTTCAGGGGTTGACAAATTCCGGGCATAAAGCCAATTGTTTTTTCGGGTGGGTGGGAAAGGATGTGGTTTTAACACTGCTAAAAACATGTGTAGATACATGTACGTATATGTTCAGACACAAAAAATCCATCTGAGCTTCGGAGGTCAATTCTATGCATCATTCCAGTGTCCTTCTTGCGGTGGGTCTTTGTTCTTGGAGGCCGCATCAACTATGAAATCTTGTGCGTCGCAACAGAGCTGGAATGTGTGCTTGGGCAGGGTTGGCCCTGTCGCTCTACTTCTTGAGGGCCAACTTGCTGATGGACATCTCAGTAAAAGTGCCGGGACCTTTCCTTCCAACGTTGGCGGATTGTTCACTAGGGCTGTAACCAGCCGAGGCGTTGGCTCCAGCTGACGCTCATTGCATCCCCTGTGCTGCTCCAGGCAGAAGTGTACTTGCAGATGCGAACTACGCATGCCCAGTCCAGGCTAAAACTAGCTGAAGAGCACACTAAAGTAAAGGCTCAAGTGAAAAGCGAAAGGCGGCAATCTATGCAAAAGCTGAATAACAGAACCCCTCGAAGTAACATTTGCCGCTGAAGTGGATCGCACCTGTAACGGCAGCTGCGGCTTTTCTCTCACACCAGCTGATGGATCGACCTTTGCTGACCAGGAGAGCATGTTTGTGCGGCGATTATGTTGTCAGGTTTTGGTCTTCTTCATCTACAGGGTGCGGTTCTTTGCCGGCGACCGGCAATGAGGGACGCGAGTTCCGCAAAGTGAAAGGAAAGGATGCTTGCTGGGTCGTTTCCACACGAATCCATGCTCCCTGTCGGTAATCCTCTCTTTCTCTTGTCTCCTTAAGCAATCCTACAAAAGACCCTGCACCCCCTGACAACGGCGGATGCCTTCCTCCCAAAGTCCTGGGCTTGAGCCGTTTCAGCGTTCAAGCCGAGCTCAAGCGAACGCACCTTCTCTCCCAAAAAGTCTGCACAGCGCCATGGAGGCAGCCCAGGCCCAGCTGAAGGAACAAGCCAAGCTGAAGATCGAAGAGGAAGTCGCTGGAGAAGCTCCTGGCTGCGCCAAACCCTTCTTCATGTGCTGTGGTGGACCTGTTGGTACGGTTGAGAAATGCATGTGCATGGTTGCTGCGGAGAAACAAGACAACGTGAAGAAGGCCATCGAGAAGTACCGCAAGCTGTAAACCGATGACAGGCGAGCACGTCCGGAGGCTTTCACATGGGCCTCTGCCACAGTCCACCTGTGCGGCCTACGAATTCAGAGCATTTTGTGCCAGCTGAGATTCTTGCCCATAGTGAGCATCCGCTTTTTCAGTGTCAGACCCGCCCAGCACAAATGCTGGATGCGTCTGCACTGCGCCGCGTGCAGGGCAGCATCGCAACTGTTAAATTCAACTGCGCTTTAGCCGCATAGCCGCACTGCCCCAGCGAGCACTGAAAGTTGCGATTCATAATATCTCGAAGATCGTGAAGATGCACGGTGTGGCCTCCTTAGTTTCACAAGGCTTGTCTGCATCAGCACTGCAGGCTCTCAGTAGATACGTAATAGAAGCCAGCCAGAAACGCTTGCCACCAAGCAGCCAAGTAGATGTTCAAATGCCCACTAGGTGTCACTTGATCCTTCCTTCAGTTAGCCTCGTGTACCTGAGAGTCTGATACGCCCACATCCCATAGCCTCCCAGTATTGCAAAGGCTCTCAGACACAAGCGGCTGCTAGAATATTGCCAGACCTGTGGTAGTTCTTGAGTCCCCTCCTTGGTCATGCCACGCCGTGGCCGGTCTGGCAGCCGGCACCGCACCCGCCGTCATGCAGGTTCATCACCGCGCAGGTGCACAAGATGCAGGGCACAACCAAAATGAGCTGTCATTTGATAATTTACCCAAACAGTCTACTGTTGGGGTTCTAAATTCATTTAAGGATTGCCGACATTCTGACGACTGTTGCCGGGTTCCTGGGCTTCTTGTCTCCCTTTGTCTCCCTTTGTCTCCCTTTGTCTCACTTTGTCTCCCTTCATGTGGGTGACTTTGCCGGGTTGCTGTGCTCCTCGCCTCCCTTTGTCCCCCTTCATCTCCCATCATCTCCGCTATTTCTTGGACGTGCCTTTGACTGTTTGGGGTCTTCGGTGGTGTAGTTTGAAAGAAGGTGCAGCGGCGCAACGCGTGAGTTTGAGGCCTGTTGCTGTGACAGGCAGAGCCGGAGGTCACGAAGCCGAGCCAGACCGTTTGCTTCTCAGTTGATCTTCGCATTCTGCGCCGTGAGCTCATCTTGCACCATGACCTGCACGACGCATCCAGCACCTTTCGAGGCAGCGCCGGAAGAGACAGCGTGAGGCATCTTCAGCATCCGATGCAAAGCGGTTCCTCAGCATATAGTCTGGGCTGCGGCGAGGGGATGCTGCTGCAAGGGCTGAGAAGTTGCTTTGATGTCGTACCTTGTCAACCGCTGGCAATGCATGTGGCTGAGGAAGGCAGAAGCAGGAACTTTGGTTGCACTAGTGTTTGTCAGGGTGAGCTCGACAGTACGCATTGCATACAGCGCAGCTGAGGTAAGAAAGCAGAGGGCAAGAAGGTGAAGAAGGTTAAGGCCACTGGGATGTAGCAGGAAGTGCTGCTGGCAAAGCCTGAAGCAGATTGCTGTCTCGACATCGGTGCGAGGCCGATAAAGCAGCTAAAGCAGACAAGCCCGACAAGGCGGAGAAAGCCGAGAAGCCCGAGAAACCGGAGAAGGCGAAGGCCAAAGCTGGCAAAGCTGATGGTGAGAAGGCAGACATGGAGTCGGCCCAGTCTTGCTTGAATCCTGACAGCTCCTCACGAAGCCCACTGTAGCCCCTGTGCGATCACAGCCATGGTATTGGCTTAGGTCACTTTATGACTGTATCCCTTGGTTTGCATGTACTTCAGAAATATGGCATGGAATAACCCGAGCATAGACAAGTAGCAATGGGTATTCTGCGTCTGTGCTTCGTGGCTTAACTGCATGTAAAATTTCAAAAGTAGTACATCGTGCAGGCTTAAACATAGCACAATGCTGTGGAACCCACCGAAACAGAGTTATTTTCCGAATCGCTCGCCTCCTAGCTGAGGTTTTAAAGTGCTTGCAAACCGAATTAATTATCCGAACCAGGCGCTCTATTACCAACTTCAAAAGGTCTTTAGATGCCTTTAGCTTCTCAACTCGTTTTTTACCCGATTGGAACTGTGACTCCGCAAGGTAACGTGCTCATGGGCGAGGGGTGGAGTGAATCTGCCTGTCATCAAAGTAGAACTGTCGCAAAACCTCTGAGGGACGATGGTCTTGGCTTGCGGGAATTCTCTAAGTCCCCGCACTTCCAAGCCATCACAAACATTCTGAGCAAAACCAGATCCATGCCAGGCGCCAGCAATTCCAAAGCACGCTGGGGCACCACGACGTAGATGTGTGCATTGGATACAGTATCTTAAGCCCCCACCCTGCATTGTTCGAAACAGCAACACGATGACATCGGAAACGCCTGTGAACGGGTGTGAGATGTCATCCATTTTGCTTGAATACGTCAGGATTGCGCATACTTCTCGGCGCATCAGTTCTTCACTCCAGACTGTTCCCGTGGCGCAGGCGGAAAAAACCAAAGCAGACAAGCCTGGAAAGGCCTCCAGCAAGCAGGACTTGGCCTGTTTCTGTGCTGTTGCCTGTGTTGTGCAGGTGGAAAAGGCAGGCAAGACTGCAAAGGGAGAGAAGGCACTCTACATGATGCCATGGTTATAGATATGCACAGCAGATGTAAATTTGGGCAGATTTTAGCGGTCGTCGCTCAGGTTTGCTGGATTCTTACTTGTGATGTGGTGCTACAAATTTGCAAGGCAGAGAAGTCGAAGAAGGCAAAAGAAGACAAAGCAGAAAAAGGCTCCCACGGGCTCGTGGTGCTAATTTTACTTCACGCTGCGATAGCACTGCAGCCCTCAGTTTGCCGTATCCCAGAGTTGCTGGGGCTGCTCATTGTGCATGTGCACCCCTGTTCATGGGCAATAGCTAACGCAGTGAAGCTGCAGTCATGGTGCGCAGGGCAGAGGCACCCATACAGACTCCTTCTCTAACAAGCTGGTCCATATGTGCCAATGATCTACTTGCAATTTGTCCCATGAAACTGTCTCCTTGGGAGGTTTGTAGTGTAGTGCCAGCGCCAGATACGATGCGGGCATGTTGCATGGATGCCCATATGTCTTTGCCATTTCCTCCTACTTCCTCCTACTTCCTCACTTCTGCCACTTGTCAAGTCGTCGGGTGGGACCATGCCATGACATAAAGTGCGTTACGGTTCTGGCAGTCCCGAAGTGGCCGCGATCCCACCTTCATGCAAATCAATAGGCTTGATCCGCCAACACAGAGCTCGTGCTCAGCCTCAAACATGCCTGCACCCATGGTGTGGTTGCCCAGGTGGTGAGCTCGTGTAACTGGGTCACCTGGGTCTGCCTTCCCAATTGGGGCCGGTCCTCCGTGACACCCTGCCGTTGTCCACCAATCCTGGTCGACCTTCTGCAAAGCATGCCCAACTGCCTTCGAGGTTTTGCCGCGTGTCTTAATGTAAACATAGTCTCCTTGCGTGACATACTGCAGGAGCTGCCGAGGCGGACGACGGTAAGGCAAAGACAAAAAACAAAAAGAAGGACGCGATGGGGTCATTACGGGAGTGCCAGATCAAATCGTTTGACTCGTTCCGTCTTGTTTTTTGTTGCAGGATCCTGCCGCGAAAGCAGATGCAAAGAAGAAGCCAGCTAAGGACAATGTGGCTGTGTGTGATACTTTGTGCGCTCTTGTTACTGTTACACACCCCGAACTTCTGGCAGGCAAAGAAAGACAAGCAGGGTTCCGATTCCGACAGTTCCGACGACAGTTCTTACTCCTACTATTCTTCAAGTGCCTCAGCAGCATCAGGCAAGCGCAGGACATCGCCGCCTTTCTTTCGCCTTTTGTTCGCAGCGTGACTCCTGGTGCAGCTGAGGCAGCCAAGGAGATGAGCAGCAGCAGCAGTTCATGAAACTTGACTTACCCCCTCCAAGGGTATTTTTATATGGCTGCCCAGCTGTAGGGCAGAGATGGGTGCGATGTTTTCCTGATGAACTATACGCTGAATGGCGCTGCTTCGAAATGCCCAACAACTGTTTGGGCCTGCATTTTAGAAGGGAGGGCCATTTGTGCATGTGTTGTGTCACTCTGGCTTCTTCTGTTCGTTTCCTGTTCTACACTTTGATTTACGCTTTACGCTTTGTTTTGCTTTGTTGCCTCTCTGCTGTTTCACTTAGCCGCAGCTGTTCTGTTTGACGCTTTTGTGGGATGTTGAAGTTGGTGCCTGCCACATGCCTTTGTTCTATCTTTCTGTTTCAGTTGCCTAATGTTGTTTGTCGCTTGTTCTCGTCAGCTGTTGGTAGTGTTTGTGTGTTTGTGACTTTGGTCCTGCGTTTTGTTGAGGTGCTTCTAAACCGACATGAATCCCTTTCCAACACGTCACGTTGTGCCTGCACGTTGGTGGGGGCTACCCGCGCCGCCTTGTTAAGCTTGAAGGAATTTCATGATCACCATTGGTCCCTCAGCCGAAGCGTAAGCCCCAAGCTTCGCATGGTGTAGCTCGAGATACGAGTCGCTGCCCTTACTTAGACTTGTGTGTCGTGTGCACGCACTTCATGTTGCTGCAATCGTGCCATCAAGCTTTGCAATCTTGAGCTTCCCCTCCAGAACTATCAAAAATGCAGTGTCTGTCAACGTTGCTGTGACGGATCCTGGAAGTTTTCTGCCAATTTCTAAGGAATGCCATGATGCCGTGGGCGATGATGCAGGTTTGTGGGTCAGCTCATCATGCCATGTCACAATCACAGTCACGCATCTCTGTGAGCTTAGTGCATGGAGTTACAGCAGTGCGTGGTCATGTGGTCATTCGTGACAACAGCAACGGTGACAGGAATAACAAACGTTCTAAACCCTAAACTTCTGAACCTTTAAGATCTCGTCAGGCAAGTGGACATTTCTTACCATACCAGACTTAGGGTTCGGCCCACGTCAGTTTGGCTTGACACCCAGGACAGGAATGGCAGCAGGACAGAGCAGAATGTCAGCCACAGCAGCAATCAGAGAGGACAAACACGAGGCTTCCACCATTTTCAATTTCTGCCTTAAGCAATTTGTAGGGTGTCAACAAAATTCTCAAGGCATCTGCAGCCTCCGCAGCTCTTTTCCGAGGTACTTTGCCCATGCGTTCAACCAGTCCACCCGCGTAGCTACACAGGACCCCCCTGTGACTCTATGACTAGATCAACCCGGGATGCTTGCGGTCTTGTCGGTCTTGTCAGTCTTGTCGGTCTTGTCCCCTTCTTCAAGACCAGAGGCGAAAAGAGGCGCGCGTGTCACGTGACACATGACTGGACAGAAGGTGTCCATGAGAACTGGGTGGGGGTGCACAAGAGGGCTGTTGATGTGAACGGGGCTGCGGGAAGCGAAAAGTTGGATTCTCTGCCACTTTCATTCAGACCAGCTTAGCTGGAGCCTGAGTCCGGAGGTGCTCCTCCATGGTAGCAATTCGGAGAGTGGCATTGCCTCCTTGTGCCCGCAAAATGGGCGCCAGAACTGAAGGCTCACGTGCTGGGATACGCTGAATGGCCGAGCTCAGTGTCAACACTGCAGGGAGATTTGTTCCTTGCCTGGTGAGGCCACCAGATTTCATTTTATCGGTGATGAATGGGCTGGTAGACGTGCTATCGTGTGCTTCGAAATGTGGGTGCCATTGACTCCGTATCTCAAGCACTGAACCAATTTAATACCTCAGGTGCCAGTCGCACGATGTGACTGGGCGTTGTGGAAAGCCATAAGCAGCTAATTCTTTCAAGTCCACGCTCAGCTGCTGGCCCCACTTGCCAGTCTAAGACTTAGGTGACTTAGACGACAATGCTGTAATATGTTCCTTCTGACTACTGCCGGTGCAGGCTACCTGTGCAGCTTCAGCCTGTCTTCGTTGAAGTTGTAAGGATGCAAGGATGCAAGCCTGGGGCTGCCGGCAGCATCTATTTTTTGATCATACACGTCTCTCGAGACTGGTAAGGTTTGCCAAGTTGAGAGGCGGCGCACAGAATCTGGCACGCGTCCTATCTAGTGGCATGCAGAACAAGCAAGTGGACAGTAGTAGTATTGACTTGGCAGAGCTTTTGGATACCAGGAAGCATGGAGCATGATACACCTTACTTTGGTGGCATACTGCAGGTGTACCGCCTAGGAGTATAAGGCACAGTTTGGCACACAAACAAGCACCGTCTCACCAGAGGCAGCAGGGCACCACTTGACAGCCTGCCTCCCACACGCTTCGATCGCATAGGTCCGGCATGCTAATTCCCTAACTTGCATAGCTCGGCAACTCACCTGGGGCAAATTAAATCTCATTTCAACACAGCACCGAACGTTACTGCTACTGTTCTTACATTGCCAGCTGCTGAAACCGACCTGAGACAAACCGAACCTCCGGTGGACCCACATGAATGCATGGAATCTGCAACATGGTGGTGTTGGGGGCGGAAAAGCTGCAGAGCAACACTCCTGCGAATACGGACCGTAAAAATCAAAAACCCAACTCTCCTGGCTGCCACGATGCAGTCCCCTCTCCGTGATTTGGCGCAGTGCAGGGTGCAATGCCGACGGCTGCCATGGGCACGTCTGGGCAGCTGGGCATGGCTGGCTACGCGCAGTACGCGGCAGGCCATAGCCATAGAGGTCTATGTTGAAGTCTAAACGGCTTAGTTGAAACAGCAGAGATGAAAGGCTTTCCTATTGCTCGCATTCTGCTTGCATTCTGTGGACGGTGTCAGCTGCTATGCAGAGGCCAGTATCCTGGATATGGTGCCTCTTATGGATACACGGATGCTTATGGGAGGCCCGAAAGATGCCGTGAGAAGGGCAGAGACACCACCTGCACCAAATGCTTCAAGTTCCAAGTGTTGTGTCAGTGAGCACTTGCCGTATGTCATCTATCCCGTGAGGCCATATGGTGCTAGCATGGGCGAGCAGGTGCCAGCAGGCGCACACGTCTCGCTGTTTGCAGGTTCTCGAGTTTGATGGTCAGCCTAAGTGAGCCTCCTGCTGCCGTTTGTTTGAGCGCTTCGAGCTTAAGGAACTCTCACCCGCCGTGCCTTGTAGCTGCCATGGCAAGCTAGCATCTCGACATGTGCGGAACATACAAGAGAGAGAGAGCTTTCATGGAGTCACCCGTGGCAAGAGGCCAAAAGCCAACGACCGATCGTAACATAGAGTGTCCCAACTCCCAATAGTACAGACACTGTGCAAGGCGAAGAATTGTTGGATCTACCGATTATTAGGAACTCTCGATGCCCTCGAAAAAAGTGCCTGCAGAACCCCTCTTTCCGTCTCCTGACGTGCTGGACGTCTCGAAAAGTCCTAAAGATTGCGACATCATTTCATGAAAGTTTTTAGTCGAACTAACTTTGGAAGCCCGCCATTATCTGTGGTGGCCTCTCACTTGCTGCTCTGTCATGTGCTCCAGCAGAGCAGCCCGGGGCTCTATATGTTGCTATCTTGATGGCAAGCGGGGGCCCCTGAGAAGGCTACCAGGCACCACCGCCACCTCCTCCTCCAGGAGTGCCAGGAGGAGGCGTCGGCCACTTAGACGCCAGAACCGACATATTCTGCGTTGAGGCCGTTGGGCCTGTGTCTGTCTCAATAGGGCTGCCGCGTCAAGTGTGGTACCGGCCTGCCTTGCTTGAAGTTCCTTGTTGCCAGAGTGTTAACTGTGCAGCGATACATGTTTCATTTTGCTGAATCTCATTGTGCGTCGGTGTGTCGTTTCAGTCCAACCTCGGAAACCCCAGCGCGGGGAACTGGGCACGTGTCATGCATGTCTGTTAGAGACCGTTTTTGAGGTTGGCGGGGCACCGTACATGCACCCTGGCAGCAGACTAGACGACATTGGACAGGGCACGTGAGACTAAGGGCGTTTTTGCCTGTTGCCATAAAGAACGTCGGACACGGGTGCGAATACTTGTCCAAAAACGTATGAGGCCGAAGGATAGACTGGATGCAAAGCATCTGTCGCAAGCTGCAATGCCTCCACTGGGTCACAGATCATCTGTAACCGTCTGCATAGTTTGCACCACAGTTTGCGTTGGCAAAGAAGGCAGAGCCCCAGCTTGCAGGCATGGCCCACTGACCGAGCACGATAGACTTGCGGATGAGCGTGACAAAGCAGAACGCCTCAGTTGCTGACTCTTCTTGTAGTGTGGCCATGCGCTTGCTTCAGAATCAAACGAGTCCTCCATCAGAGCGTCTGATGTGGGTGCTTCTGTACTGCTTGTGTCGCCCCTAGGCTCGTAGACGGTTAGAAGATGAAGCGCGGCTTCGAAATGAAGAACTTCATCGGAAAGCTGAAACTGAGCCTGGGCTTCATCATACGGTTCTGCTAAATGGAGATGTTCGTCAGTCATTGTGAGATGGTCTTGTTGGAACATGCTAGAGCCACTGGGCCGCAAAGGAGCTGCAGTTGCTGTCCAAAGTCCTCCCTTTGTGGTGTTCACAATCTGGGTGGCTTCAAGACCCCCCTACATGGAATGTGGGGTTTGGGGGGAGGGGGTACGTGCCAGGCCGTTTGGGTGAGCGGGTGGGGGGGGGCTTTAATGAGAAACCAGTGGCCGTACCTCGGGATTCACGTTCACGCATTTGCTGTGCAGCTCGTATCCCCTAGCGTTTACCCTCTCGTCCCAGTCCATCTGGGAACCCACAAAAGCCCCGAGATGACCGATGTTACAATTATCGCTCCTGCCTTCAACTTTCTGTGTTTCTGGCTGTCGCAGCCTCCAACATTGGGGGGGACCCCCGAAAAAAGCCACGAAACGCGCGACTGTTCAACAAACTGTCTGTTTAGTGGTGCTGGTGGTGGTTGGTGCTGGTGTTGGTGCTGCTGGAGGTGGGTGGCTGGCCAAGGCTGATGCTTCAATTTTCAGCCCAAGCCCTATAAACCCAAGGAACGAGCAACCGCTGCCGTCCGCAACGCCATCAGCAGCCTTCAAAATGGGCAGCCGCTTGACCGAAGCGCATTTGACCATTGAAAACGTTTTTTGGGGGGCTTCTCAGGGTGCCCTTGGAGCGCTGAGGTTCGACTCAATCGACGGGCTTCTGAAGGCCGGCTGATCGCGGCTAAACGAAAGATGCTGGGGTTCGAGTGGCTGTGGCTCCGGCGTTGGAGAGGTTTCAGAAATGCAGGAACATGCAGCACAACATTTACATTTGACTGCATGAAGTGGGTTCCATTGGCATTTGGCATTCTTATTTGGCATTCTTGAGAAACTCGTGCTTGCCTTGAGTTTCAATGTGTTCAGGCCTTGGAGTCCGTGGCGGCGAGGGACCTGTCAAAGACTGAGGGTCAGCAGGCGACTCTTAAGAAGGACATGGACCAGGCCGCAAGCTTGTCACTGCCACGGATGGAGATGTATTCATCTTTCAGTGTCAGAGGCCATTGCAGAAGCTCAGCAGCGGCGAGCTGTGATGGCGGAGCTGAAATCCATGGTCAGGACCTGCTTGGCTTCTTCCAAAGAAGGGACTGTGCGGTCGGGTGCTGTTGGCTGTTTTTAAATCTTTTGACTGACTCCCCTGAAAACGTGTCGAGGTGGAGCTGTGGAAGGGGGAGGGGTATAGCTCACGGAAGAGCGAGCGCAAGGGCCGCACGGCACGAGTGCAAGTTTCGGGAAGTTTCGGGTTCATCTCCCGGCATCCTTAGCATTACAGGAGTGGCGAGGAGCACATCAAGGCCTCGACTGCCTAGACTCTGCATGCCAATGCTCCGCGTCAGCTGAACGGTTGAATGGCGCAGGCCACAGCAGAGCTGATTCGCGAGAATGTGGGGCTGCAAAAGGCCCTCTGTCTTCCTCTCTCTCTCGCTCTCTCTCTCGCACTCTTTCTCGCTATCTTTCTGTCACTGTCTCCCCCCCACAATTGCGGAGGAGAAGGACAGGGAAGACATGAACGACCAGCTCGAAAATGCCGGTTTGGAGGCCAGGGTGTGGAACTTGCTTCAGGGAATCTAGCAGATCTAGCGTTTTGCCTATGCAGGCCCAAGGCATGAGTGACCGCTACCAGTCGTTCATGGACGAGAAGGCAAAGGAGCACGAGGCCGTTTTCTGGCACCTGCAATGAACCTGCGGAGTCATGATGAGTGATGAGCGTGGCTCAGTGTGACTTCCAGGAACTCCAGAGCTTTACCAAGGGCCCTGCCTTAGTTGACCTGCGCCTTGTCATCGCGAAAATCAAGAAGCTGAGTAGCCCCTGGGCTGAAGCGGTTGCCAGCAGCTGTCTGTGTAGACTAGCGGGCTTGGCAGGCGTACAAGGATGGATCTTGACATATGGTTTGGTGCCAGGCGATCTGACAATGACAGCGACCAACGCTGCAGTGGGCTCAGCAAACTTGGTTTGGAGTCGAGAGGTCAAGATCTCGGGATTCGTGAAGTGTGTTCGAGGCGGGTATGGGGAAAACCCGATGACGGCCCTCACGCGGCCAAAAATGCCTGCCTGCATGCAATACATGCCATACATGTGTGCATATATATATATACACACACACGAAGACAGGGTAGATTCCTCATGATGCACACGACAGTGGTTCTAAACCCTAACTTTGATTTAGACCGATTTCGGAGCGGAGTCCGTGGTCCCAATGAAATTACCGAAAGTCACTACTAGCCCCACAGGAATCCACGAAAGGCATGTGGAAGGCGAGTTGAGCGAAGCGCTCCAGCCGCATGCCCATGTTGCATATTGGGTAAGGGTGGGACACTTTGTGTAGAGCAGCTCCAGAGCAGAGCATCCCCAGCGCAACTCGCTCGCAAACGTTGCAAGCGCGTGTCCGGGAAGAAGTTGGTTGCTTTGTCTCCAGCGCCGACTTTGTTTCGCGAAAGAGCTGAAGACTGAGGAATGGCACGGCCTTAGGTGCTCGCATTGACCTGCCATTTAGAGTCCCCACCCTCCCCCCAAAAAAGCAACCAAGTCCTGAAACCCAAGCAGAAGCCTCAATTAAGCACGCAAAAAACTACGGGACAAAACAAGTGGGGCAGCCCCTGCTACAAGGCATCTCTACAATTCAGGAATTCTGGGCCCCAACCAGAGAGATGATCACGGATTGGGAGGGGGCTTATCGTCCATGGGAGGGCAGCATGAAACCTTACTCACTGCTGATGGCCTGATCGAGGCTACTTGAATAAAAGCGGGCATGTTGGATTGCTTCACTGGCGCAAACAGTTGACGCTAATAAGAGCACTAAGCCATGTTCTTGTGCTGGTTTTCATCTGCTTGTTGCAAGGGACTCACAATTGTGGCTCGCGCTTCTGACCCTCCTCTGAGGCCAGCGTCGTGCGGGAAGGCAGGCAGAAGTTGGCACGCCAGGAAGCGGCCGTAGCGCGGACCAAGCGCATGCAGGAGACTTCGGGTGAATTTCGCGAGAATTCTTAAAACATGATTTCAATCACGTCCCTTGCAACTCTCCGTTGTGCACCTGCTGCTCATTTGTTAATTTGCTGCTCACTGCCGATGCAGTGCGTAGACACACCTGTTTATGTGCACTCCAATCTTGTTTTTGTTCTGCCAATGTTCCTCCACGGGGCCCATCCCTTCCAGCAATGAATCCAGGAACTGTTCGACCAGTACGATGCCGACAGTGACGGCTGTCTGTCTCAGCTGGAAGTCCTCCAGTACTCCCAAGGCTGTGCATTTGCGTCTTGGGCATGCATGCCACGCCGACAGCTTCTGTCAAGGCTCGTGGATGAGAGAGACAGAAGTTGCAGACTCGCGTCTGCAGGTGAATTTGAGTTCACCCCGGCAGAGTCCTGTCTAGTGACTCAGCTGAAGTATGAAGAGCGTCATCCCGGTCGTGTATTATCAGAGCTGCTTCGTGTCATCATCTGAATCTCTCAGGAGACTAAGAGCAGTCTCAGTGTTCGCGGTGCTTCTGACATGCCATGTTGTCATGATCTGCCACGTGTGCAATCATGTGCAAGCATGTGCCATGACGAAAAACCTTGCAATTGCCCTGAGCTGAAAAGATTGCCTTTCACCTAGGAAAGGCTCTGGCGAAACTGGGTACCAGCAGGCCCGAGCTCAAATCACCTGCTTTGTCTGCTTTGGAACAGCGTTTCTCTTCCTACTATCCAGGAATGGCCGGCATAACGTTCGACCGCTTCCAGCAGATGAAGGTGGCAATTGGCACGGCTCGCGTTATTGAGCGGGACCAGGAGATGCTCTGAGATGCCCTGAGATGCGATGTACACTGGCCTATCCCCCCCCCCCTCCCCCATGAATCTCTGAGACCAAGTTGCAGGAGAGAAGACCAGCAGGCCACGTTGCTTAGGAGGCCTTGCCTTGCCGGGATTTCGGAGGCAGATCTGCTTTAATGGTACATCCAACTCTTCAGCTCCGAAGGATGCCCCTCCGGCTCCTCTGAAGGCAGCTGACGCGCTGGAGTTAATGCTTACGGCTTAGGCTATTAGGGATGTTAGGTCCAAATTGGGCAAGTCATCGTATCGCAGTGTCTTGAAGGATCTAGAAGGTGAGGCTGGCAGGCAGAGAGGACAAGAAAGGCCTGGCAAAAGACTGAGCTGCCACTTCAGCTCTTGAAGAGTGCAGATAGGACCCACAAGTGCAAAGCGATTGAAAGGTGCAGAACAGGCTGCGCAGTATTTGGCATGCAAAGCTAGTGCAGGTGAGGAAGTTGCATGGTGTTGATTTTTCACTGTGTTTGAAGAACCTACGCCTCTTTCTCGGCGAGCAAGCAGCAGAGCAGCATCTCACCGCGGTTTCTCGTCACCTCGGCTACAACCCTCCCAACAGGGAACAAAACAAGCGTGCGACATGTATAGGTGATGCTGGGGAAGTGCGGTGCTGGAAGCGTGCTCTCTGGCAGGTCCAGGAAACAGGTCAGGAATAGTTGTCCTAGGCGACGTCCACCATTACACTGCCGGCGTGTTTTTCACGACGGCAGGAAGGTAAAGCTTGTCTTGAAGGGGTTTGGGCTCAAGTTGAAACATCGCAACAACGTCCAATACGTGGTGGTGCAGCTGGCACGTTGGAACTCGAAAGCAAGCTGCTGGAGCAGTCGAGCGCATTCGCTGGCAATGCCAGGACGCATGGTTTGCGACTCCAGGATGAATGTTGGTCTTGCCGTGGCGCTTTTTGAGCAGGGCTACACCGAGGCAGCGGCAGAGCATGACATTGCACATGCGTAAGTTTGCTCCTCTGACGTGCTCTTTGGAGAGGCTAGCGTTCAGGAAGCGGTCAAATCCTGCTCGACTGTTGAGGAGGTCCACCATTGCATCGGCTCACGGCTTCATCTGGTCAGATTTCCTTAGAATGCCGACCGTGTTTGGCACTTTGGCACCAGCAGGCGATGGCGTTCCTGAACCCCAAGCACAAGCAGACCAAGGCGGAGATTCCCAGAACATCCCAGGACTTCCACCTTTCCCCATCCACACTCTTCGCTCCACAAGCGCACTTTTTCGGTCCAGGCGATGGATAGCAGAAAACGCTATCCGTAGTTTTCTTTGGAGTTCCTCACATTCAGAGACAGTGTGTAATGCCTCGGAAGCGGAACCTGCCAAGTGACTACTATGAACCACCTGCATGCTCACAGTGCAGCTGACTCGTACAACAAGTAGTACTGGATAGAACTGGCATGCAGGTGCGCGACTCGACTGTACAAATGGCCAGCGACAGGCAGCATCTGCTACACTAGACCATTCTCACCACAGATCCTTCATAGGGGCTGAGTGTGGCGAATACCCTGGAACCTGAAAAGCGTTCGCAGTGGCATCCGTTGGCAAAGCCCCTAATTTGTGTGGTCGAAGGCCGCGTCGGCGCGCGACAGGGAAGAGGGCCCTGACCGCTTGGAGCTCGGTCGTGCCCAGTGTCGTTGCTCGCTGAGCTTGCTCAAGTTTCACTGCCAGGGAAGTGTGGCTGGAGCTCCCTGTATTGCCCAGAGCGGCACGACCGCAGATGAGGCCCCAGGGCAGATCACGGTGAAGAACCTACATGCCAAGCCCTTTAATCGAATACATTGCGCAGCCATGGTGGATGCAATGGCTAGCAGCCAGTGTTTGCAGGAAGGGTAGCAGTCCGCGGTAGCGAGACAAAGTGTGGTCGCATTAGAGTAGCGCAGTATCCCAATTTCGGTCAGATTTCATGTGCAAACTGGAACGTACTTGCTACATGAAACAGGTTTTATATGAAGCAGCGTGCCTTGAGGTTCACCATGCAATGTTGCGGTGTCGGCCAAGAGGGATAACCAGTCGTCGGCATCGGTAGAAACTGCATAGTTTATAAGCTTTTTCCTGATGGGTCGTACCTGTTGCTGTGCACTAGGTTCATTCTCCGCAGATCTATGTGACGTAGCGATCTGCGAGGAATGGATCGCATTTTCACGAATCTCAAACCAGCCGCAGAACACCATGCACACTAGACGCGTGAAAGGCAGTTCAACGATTCAATACTCGTAGCTCTAATCGTGTTTTTCTTTCCACATGCATGATGGTCATGGCGATGGCAGATAAAACAGTATTCACGGTCTCGTTGATTCCGGAACTCTCGGGCTGTGGAAGCCAAAGGCTTTAAAACCCTACAGTAAAGCCTGACTGACGCCTATTGAGGTGCGAACTGTGACTCCCATGGCTCGTTCGAAGCTCTACCGGGAATAAACAGCAACTACGCCCTTGTCGAGTCACGCTGCGACAATGGCCTGTTTTGTAAGATCACTTGGCACAGCGCTGCTGATTGCCGGAGTCGGTTAAGGGCGGAGTAGGTGCGGTGCTGACTCGACCTAACCACTTTTATCTTGCGCCCTATGGTTGTCTGGAAGTGCCAGTGCAGGTGCCGCTGACTGTCGGCCACTCTGCGCTGCTGCAGCGCGTAATCGAGCGGCAGCCGAAGTCCAAATCCTGTGAGGAGTGCTGGCCTTGTTTTGCGGCACAGCTTAGAGAATCTCGAACATCTACCACACCCCAACGCCCCTGCCTGCAGGCATGTCTGTAGTGCTAGGCAGGCGATGTTGGATGTGTTGGGTGCAGGAGACGAGCGCACCTGCGGCGTGCAGAGCTGAGGATACAAAAGTGGAGAGGGCCATCCGCATGTCTGTACGGTTCGTCTTGGATTCAAACGCAGGTTATAGGACAGTCCTCCGAAGCCAGTTGCTGCAGTTTCCAAGGCCCACTCCATCTGAAGCCATCGAAACAGGTTCATCGGGTCTGGGCCTTCTGGGGCATTGAAGAGAAGCTGAGAAGCTGCCTACTTTTCTGGTTCGTGTGCTGCTTCGACTCGAGGTGACAGTGTGGCTGCTCCAACACCTGTTGATCAGACAGAAAGGCCGAACACCCAGACATGGTGTGCGGAGTTGGGCCTCCATTATGTAGAAAGCTCAGGCTCGGCGCAGAGGCTCAGGAGGACAGGGAGGACACGCTCGCGACCTTGCACACATCCAACTTGTTTCTTCGAAACCATGCAAGGAGCCTTCGAAAGAACCGTGCAAGGAACCTTCGAAAGAGTCTACAGCTCTCATGCCGGCTCGCCCCATTGCTCCCAATGAGCAGGGCATGAAGTGGTGGCGAGAGGCCTTGACCACGGGACAGCTGGTTTTGATATGACGCGCCTAAACTACTTCTGACTCTTCTTTCAATTGCAATGTTCTTGCACGTCTCATCACGATCATCATCATTACAGTCTTCATAATCAGTGTCCCTTGTCATTATCATTGACATTGCCATTACCCTTGTCATTATCATCATCCTTAGTTATCGTTGTCACTATCATTCTCATTATCATTATCATTACCATTCTCATTATCATTATTTTTAGGGGCTGCGCCCATGGGCAGAAGCTCGAGGAGAGTTGTTCAACAAACCGGGAAAAGCGCGCGCACGCGCGCGGCGTTATGGGGGGGTGGGGGGGGGCGTGGGGGGGGTCGGGGGGGCGTGGGGGTCGGGGGGGCGTGGGGCAGACAGGCTGCACTCGGGGTGCGGGGTGAGGGGTGGGGGGGGTGGGTGGAAAAAAAATATAGGGCCCACAAAAAACACTGGCGCCCTTCTTTAAACACTGCATGACTTCTGAAACGCTGCATGAGGGTGATGAGGCGGTGGGGGCGGTGCATGAGGGTGGTGACGCTGCCATAAAAGGTGGGAGTAGGGCGATGACCGGATGACCGAGAATGGGTCTTCACTAACGCCTCCCCCCCGCTCCAGCGGGGGTCGGCGGATCATGATCATGATCATTATCATTATCAGTATCCGAATCGTGGCTGCGGTCACATGGTTGTCCGTTACTTTTTCTGATGCGGAGCCCCAAGGCGAATCGATGTTGAAAGCTCCCGTGTTTTCACCCGCTTGAATTTCAGAGCCTTTGCCCAAGTTTGCTACCGATATTTTACCATGCAACCTCTGCTGGTGCGGACAACCGCTCTACTTGTAGTGCACCAAGCGCCCAGCTGCAATCTTACATGGGTTGCTTCAGCTGGATCTCGGGCCACCTTCGTCCCCAATAGCTGCCCAAACGGGAAGAACCACCAGGAAGGAAACATGAAATTCAGGGTCTGAGTTCACGCTTCAGGGGCTGGAGTTCTCGTTTGGGCGAAGGGGAAGAGCCGCCGAAATGGAATTTCATGGGCTTGACTTGTGATGTCCGAGAGATGGGAGCCAAGTCACCATACTGCCAACAGCTGCTGTCGGACATTTTGTGGGGAGTCACCATTACAAGGGTTCTTCAGAGATCTGCGCAGGCAGCCGCTCGATGGCCCAAGATCTACCAGAACTTAAGGTGCCTGCCACGAGACTCGTCGTGTCTCTCTAGGCTTCCGGGGGCGTCGGCCTGCCTTGATGAAGCGAGTTTTCCAGGTTGGAAGCTTCACTTAGCATCCTTCGGTTGCCACCTCAGGCTGTCGTACCAGCACTGAGCGTTGCTGTGGCATGTTTAGACTTGTTGGTTTGCGCGTTAGGAAAAGGATTTCGCGTGTTGTCAATCTCAGGCCCACATGCCGGGAGGTCACTGACTACCTGGGCACAGTGCATTTTGCGGAGTGGGATGCCTAGGATGCCGGTTCAAGGTGAAGGCAAGCATATGCGAGATTCTATGAGCCTGGGAGATCTCAGAAGCTGAGGACAGCCAACACCACCCCAGTGCGAAAGCGCGCGACGGAGGAGCAGGTGTGCGAATCTGGAAGATTAGCCAGTCAACAACTTGCTGGGAGAGAGACAAAAATCGCCTGGCCAGTAGCAACACGCAATTCGCTATTGCTGCATGTCTACCAGGAGCCGTGAGTGCTTTAGAAACCCAGTCGATTCAAGTCGCAGTCCAAGCTGAAAGGCCAGTACAAACGGCAAGAAGATGCGGCAGGACGTTCGGACACAGGGCTCAACCGCTTGCCCATAGCACCTGACGAAACAGAAGCTTTGGCGCTGAAGTGGCACCTCCTAACGCATCCATGGGGACTTTGCAGCTTCTGGCTCTCGCCACTAGCAACCATGCTTTCGCCCACCCTGTGACAACTGCAACGGGCAGCTACTGGTAACAGTTCGTGAGGCAAGTGCTGTGACCTACACTGGGTCGTTTTGCTTTTACTTTCAGTTTTTCGCTATGCCCAATCCTCCCATGGCTGGCTCAACTTCGGGCGCCGAGCTGCCCCCTTTGGTCGAAGAACCAATGCTGAAGAGGAAGAGTGGGAAGTTTCCGCCACCCGAGTCAGGCTGCCGATTCTTGTTGCTTTCGCACAACAGCAGCGTGGGACCCCCGGGAAGAGTCGCGCTTGCACTCTGCATTGCCAGGACTGCTGCAAGTGGATTCCGACGAAGAGGCAGAATCAGAGGGTGGCACGAGCGGTAGTGGCTACAAGGAACCACAACTGCTCGAATCACCTGACGCTGGCCTTGTCAGCGGTGGCCTCAATTTAGCGAACCGACTTCGTTGCAAAAATCAGAGCTGCGCAGCTCAGGCGACACGGAAGACGGCGTCATTTGGCATGCCAAGGCGCCTGAAGGTAAATCACAAGGGCTGCAGCGCTGTGCCTAACAAGCCCCGCCCTTGCCACTTGTATACACGTAGGTGGCAAAGGTTGGAAGAACCACGCACTGCAACGTAGGCTTCGGTAGCAGCAGGAGCAGCGGCAATGCAAGAAAAGCAGTATCAGGCACCTAAAAGTTACCGCAAAAAAGATGAGGCGGCCTTCAAGTGTGGCGGTCCAGTCAAGCAAACAAGCCATTCCTAAGAGAAAGTCCAAGAAAGATGCAGGGGGAAAGAGCCCGAAACCCACAGCCTGCGGTAGCCTCCGGGTAGAGGACCTCAACCTTCGAGGGATTACAAAATCCGGGAGGTTTCGGAGCTCTGCTCTTTGCTCCTGTCAGTGTTCCGGCTTCCAGTCATCCTCTGAAAGCACGACTTGAGGGATTCCCACGAGGTCTTCACGGACGACTACATTCATCCACGGGACTGCTTGCCATCTGGTGAAGTCAAGCCACGGCGTGCCATGCCCGTCATCCGGGCGTCAGAGCTCCTCACCCAGCTGCGAAAGGTGGGTGAAAGCTGGATACTTCCAGGCGAGGATGACAGAACACATTTTACAAGGTTCAGGGCTTTCTTCGAAAGCCAACTGTTGAGTCCTAGAGGGTGTCAGGTGACCTCGACGGTTTAGATTGACGGGAGGGCTTGAAGTTTGAGGGAGAGGCGTCAAAAAGTTAATGCGAATATGAGTACTACTACTACTACTACTACTACTACTACTACTACTACTACTACTACTACTACTACTACTACTACTACTACTACTACTACTACTACTACTACTACTACTACTACTACTACTACTACTACTACTACTACTACTACTACTACTACTACTACTACTACTACTACTACGACGACTACGACGGCGACGGCGATAGCGACGGCGACGACGAGGACGACCATGACGACCATGACGACCATGACGACGATGACGACGATGACGACGATGACGATGACGACGATGACGACGAATACGTTGATGACGACGAATACGACGATGACGACGATGACGATTGCGACTACGATTGCGAGTATCACTACGACTGCGGGGGTGGACGGGGGAGATGGTGGTTGGGGCTGTAGGGGGTTGGCGGGGGTGGGGGTGGGGGAGGGGGGCTGCTACTTCTCTTAGTACCGCCACATCCTGACTTAACTTGTTTTCGAATGCTTTGACTTTGTTGATCCGTTTGGTTGATTTTTGGTTGATCCGGATGTGTTTTTGATGCATCAACGGACTTATTTGACAACTTGATGAGTCCGCCAAAGGCAGCTTGATGCAGCTTGATGCAGCTTGTTTGCGCATTCCCGCCCAGGTCCGCTGAATGGCTGGCCAAGTCTGGTCAACCTGCAGCTGCGTAGTATCACTCAAAAGCAAAAAGGCCGGTGTTCCCGCAACTTAATCCACGATTTTCTCCTTCGCTGACTGTGGCTGCTCTTGTTCTGTGCTGCTTTCAGGGCTGCTCTCGCTGGCGGGAGTGAGGCGGATTTGGAACGATGGCGAGGAGCTTCCGACGAGTCTGCCTGAGAGATGCCGCGCGACGTTCCTGGCACCGTCTTGGATGAAGAAGGCACAACAGGACACCATAGGACAAGTATTTGGGGCCATGTAGGCTTTGCTGCTTTGCCTTATCTCATGTCAGTACCTCCTTGGGTTTTGTCTTAGCTCAGGGATGGTCCAAAGATTCGCCCGGCTTTGTGTGGTGGTTCACGCCGCGCTGCATTAGCGGCAGCCCTGGAGCTTGCCCCTTTGGAGAGCGCTTGGTGTCCATCCTTCTCAATGGGCCCCACAAGGATGCAGAGGCAGTAAAAGTGCATGCGATCGCGCATCGCTACCCTGTTGACAGTGAGACTCTGCGTGACCTTCAGACATGGCACACGGCCGTGCCCAGCTTGCACGAAGCACTTGCTTTCTTTAGAATATATGTCACTTAATTACAGATCAGGTTGAAGACTGACTTGATGCACTGGCGCTATAGCTGCATTCCGAGGTGGCCTTAGAGTGGTCCCATGGAAAGTTTTCAACTCTGATAGAGCTCGCGTGGCTGAATGGCGTTGGTGGCTACGGCGGGCATTTTGCCAAAGCCCCCCCGAGAACTTTGACGGGAAATATGTGTTTGTAGGTGTAGAAGCAGTGAAACTTCTAGAATCCACCGTACCACAAGGTGGAAAGAGCAACTGGGTGGCCGACAAACTTGAGCCAGTTCCGGAGATCTACGAAGCAATGGTGAGCGCCATGTGCGGAAGCTGGAACCAAACGAGATCTGAGATCCGTGTGATCGATATGCCGATCACCTCCAAAGAACAGCTTGAGCAATATCTCCGGAGGCAGGCCTAGCATTGCAAGATAGCCGGCGTTGCACAGGAATTGTAAACGCTTGTAGCTCCATTCGGGCAGGTCCCACAGGCACCGGGGTGGGCGGGGCCACAAATTTGGGCTGTAGGTCGACTTGTTTCAGACGGCTTTCGGCCTCACCAACTCTACTGCTGGATTCATCATTCTAACCGTAGCTAATCACTCAGAGGTACAGTGAGGATGGTGGCCTGCCACGCAACGAGTGGCGCTTCAAAGCTCCGCGAATTTACGCATCGTCCGAGGCTCTTTGTCTTGAAGCATGCAGCTTGCAGCAGCTTCGTTCCATCGCAGCACGCAGAAGCTTGCGCCGAGATATCCCCAACATGTTTCTGGCAGGTGCGTCTGAGACTTGCAAGTCCGGTACACATTGTCGGCTACCTGCTCAATTACATTAGCAGAGCTGCTGAATACCACACCCTACGCAACAACTGCCAGACTTTTGCCACAGATTTCTTCGCTTTCCTGATGCGCAGCTGCACGCCAGAGCTGCACATAGACTCTGCCGACTTTAGTCAGTATCCGCGAGCATCAGATAGTCCACAATGCAAACCGGATCCGAACGTGAGCTGTGCTGGCGTTGATTTCCCCCCCTCAGATCCAAGGACCGGGCAAAAGGACCGGGCATTTGGCCTGAGAGTTTAAGGTTTTAGGGCTTAGGCATTCTCGACTGCATGGGATTGGGGTTAAAGGTGTTTGAGGGTCCAGGGTCTTGTAATGTGTCATGATTCATGACACTGACATCAGACTCCAACATGGCAGAATGCAGTCATTGCCGGCTGCCGAGTTCAGCTTTCCTTGCAGGATGTTCAGCCGTTCACGAACATCGTGGTGCCTCTGTACAAGCAAAGAACCCATGCCTTCCTTTATGCACCCAGAGAAGACTTCGTTCCGATTTGAGCCATGGAAAAAGGTGCCTACCTTTGACACAGTGAGGAAGAGTGGTCCAGAGACTAGAACCCGCAGAGTTGACGGTCAACGTTGCATCTTGTCGAGGAGAGCGCTTCTGCGATGGGCGTGGTGCCCACTCCCTCCAGATCATCGGCCATTCTGCCAAGTTGTTTGAGTTTCTAGCCAGGGGGCTGCATTCCAGTCGCTGAAAGCCACAGCAATTCCCTTCTGGAATGCAAGTAATCGTGCAGATGGCAGATGGCTGCTTTTGCCCCCTGATGATGTTTGGCGACATTCTGACATGAGTGCTGTCGTCACTTGTATTGCGTCATTGCCCGGCCAGCTCGACGGCTGCCGCAGTCCGCTTGGAACTGAGAGCGCTGCCTCTCTCGTGTTCCGTCTTCGTCTAAATGGTTGTGCCCGGCATTGCCCGCATGCATGCTGCACTCGGTACCGCAGGCAAATTTGATACTGTGGTATCTGTATTCTAGAAGAGAGAGCTGAGAGTTTTGTAACAATGTAGAGCTGATAGCATGGGCTCAGGCATGCTATGCGCCTGAACTGCAATGCCGATGTGTGCAAGGCACGCGACATCTGCCTCTTTGCCTCTCAGCACTGGAACCTAAGGATCCTAAGGCCTAAGAAATCGTCTCCTGTTGATTTCCGGAAGGGCTCGAAATCCCCAAGAACTCGTCCCAATCGTCCTGTTCTTGACCTCCATTCAGCTGCCTGCCCTGCCTGCCCTGCCTGCCATGCAAGTCGCAGGGTTCGCCTCTTTCTTCAGCTTGAAAGTCAGGATTTCTCACCAGCTTTTCAAAAATCAGCAGGATGAGACAAACTGGAAGACCATGCATGGCTTTTGCGTGATTGCCGTCCTTCGGCTTGTAGTGCAGATCTGCTGCTGTGACACTTCGCCCTGGCGGTCCGTTCGTTTGGGCTGCGGCCACGGCTGGTATTGCGCCGGGAAACTCAGATATTAGCACAGAGGCTCTTTAAGCACTTCCCATGTCAGATAGTCAAAAAGCTTAGGCTTCCTGCATGCTGCGGCATGCTGAGGTGCCGTTGCCTTCGTGGCCTTGTAATTTCATGGATCGGTCTTCAACTTCAATATATTCCCATGGCAGGCCCGCCTTGAGATGGGCGCTTCTTCCATTACGTGTTGGCTGCTCAATGCTGCTCAGTCATGGCTCAACCCCCATAAACCCCCCTCCAGCTTCAAGCTGCATTGAGGTCCCGAGTGCTCGTCCGTCTTGGCTGAGCGCGATCTGAGGACAGGGAAAATCCTTACAAACGTCTCAGCCACACGGTGATTGATTGCATTCGACTGTGTGTGCAGAGAGCTGCGAGCGCTTGGTCAGGAAACTCCTCCCTACTGAAACGATTGATCGACTGCTGGCGCGCTGGCCAAGAGAAGTTCTCCATGAACCAAAAGTGGTTTAGAGCTCGCTCGGTTGTAGCTGATAGGCCACTTGGAAAGTCAATCAGTCATAAACATGCGCTGTACTTTCCCGATGTGCAGTAGAAGCTCGTCCAATTACCTATGCCAACAGTCCTACCAGTTTACTTGGGTCGTTGATCTCGGGCCTGGATCCTTAGAATGTAGCGTCCTTGGATGTGATGTGTCTGGTGTCAGCACGGGCTTCGGCCTTGCCACTGGCTTTTCTCTGCTGTCTGATTTAAGGCTGGAGCAGGGCCTGATTTAGGGAGTTTTTCGGTTCACGGCTGCTTGGCTTCCTGTATACTCTTCTTTTCATGACTCATCGCCCCACTCACATACTTCACCCCCACAGTCAAAAAAGACAACCCTCCGAAGACCCAATCAAATCCACGATCCCAAATCCACAATCCCAGAGGCCGGACGTAAATAGGCCCGAAATTCTGATGCAGCTGTTTGTGTTTGTGAACGGACCCTACGTTTGCTCAGGCACGAAGCCTAGAACAGGCAGTTTCGTGCGCAGCTGACATTCGTGCGTGCCCCACACCGCTCGAACCCCAGTGTGGCGTCAGCCAATCACAGTTTTGACAATGGCTGAAGATGGACACCTGCATCGAGGAATTGTCCGATGAGGGTTGCCATCGAAGAGGGCGACATCACGAGGTAACGGATAGTTGCATATCTTCGGTACCCATTGAGCTGGTCGTCGGAGCAAATAGCACCATTCCACAGCAATGAGAGGTTCAAGTGCACCATCTGCAAGAAGGAGTCGTGCAACCCTGGCTCTCGTTTCAGCAGTGCTCATAATCAGCATGTTTGCCTCTAAGGTACTTGTGCTGGTGCTAGCCATGAGCAGCTGCACAATGCTTAGGGTGTTATCCACAAGTCAGTTCTCTCATTTTGGCAGGTCTTCGGTGCGGACGACAGCCGTTCCACAGAGGGCTGACTTGCGAGGACGCTGACCGTTCCAGCGGAAGTCGTGTATGGCGTATGCCGTGACATGAAGGAGTACAGCGAAAAGTTGAAGAACAACACCAAGGCGGCCAAGAAGGAGCGCCAGGCATGTCAGATGTTGCCCACTGTGCTAATATTACTAGTATTAATTCATATTATTATCAAGATTATCAACAGTATGTACTATGAATATTATTAACATTCGGTATGTCGCATGTCATGCCAGTCGTTCTCCAAAGGGGTGCGTCACGAGGCTGATCAACTCTTCGAGCAGTGGATGGAGCAGACAGGTTCCAAGCAATGCCCAACGTGCCGCATGGCCGTCTCCCCGCCTTGTGCGAAAGATCTTGTGGCTAGCATGGCTGCTGTAGCTGCTGAAAAATGGAAGAAGCCAGATAAAGATGGGTAGGGTCCAGCCAGGTCACGAAACAGAATCTGGACAAGCAGAAGACACAGTACTCCGAATGCCACAAGATGAGCAAATGCCCCAGAGACGACGTGGCACTTGGATGAAAGCAGCGCTGATCAACCTGGACAGCCGATGCAGAGTCGAATTCCGGCCCAGGCTGCCGGAACTGTGGAACAAAGTTCTGCTTCAAGCGTCGCCCTCGGAATGCAGAAAATCAACGTTTCTTGCTTCGCACGAGGGCTTGGATAGCTGCTCTCTGCTAGCATTGGAAAGGTGTCTAGCGGTTTTGACAGACACCTACACGTGAGGCCCTAAGATCTGCTGCGGGCCTTACATTTTTTTGCGCAGCTTCTTGTGCTGCGCTTTTGGGAAAGATGTGAACCTTCGAAGGTGTGGATGCACCATTGACGCCCATGGCTTTATTGACCCGGTGACGGGCAAGATCGTGAAGCACCTAAAGAAAAGGCGCCAGAATCAGTGTTGGAATCACAAGCAGCTTCTGCAGATCAGAGGGAACTGCGTTCGATGTCGGCATGTGCTTTCTGATTGCTGGATTTGTCTTGTCAGGGCCAGGAAATGAGTCACATGACGTTACGGCCCTCGGATGCTCATGGAGTTGCTGGCGTGTTGCACCAGTGGCCGCAAGATCGCGAGGTAGGTGCAGTGCTTGCTGTGCAGAGGTTTGGCGAGCAGAGTGGCCACGATGCTGTTCTCATGGCCTCTGAAAAGAGCTACATGAGCAATCTGAGTGCTACCGTAGACGCGGGCGCAGGCCCGAAGTCCAGATCGGAGGCAAGCAAATGCCTATCACAATGCACTTGAGCGGCACTGAACGTACAAGACTACGACAGGCAATGCCCGCATCATCTCACATCAGCATTTCCCCTCAGGTCTGGCAGCCTTGTTCGTTTTTTATATGCCCAAAAAGGCTGACAGTGCTACTTGCACGGCAGGGCAATGTGTTTTGCAGGCCTAGGGGCCTAGCATTCCATGGGCGCTAGGAGTAAGTAGGCGCAGACCCCGTGCGGCGATGACCCTGCCAAGTGCAGTAGTGAGGACAACTGTCAAAGTGCTTTGCATGGAGTTGTGGTGTGCAACATGCGTGTGCACTTGTAATGGTAATTCGGTTCATGGCACAAGATGCATCTGTAATTCGCCTGTGGGAGCATTGACTACTTGATTCGGCAGCCTAGTCTCACTACCTCTACTGCAGCCACTTTAGGGAGAATGCCCATTTGACGGTGCTCTCGGCGGAGTGTGTGTAGATGGTTCGGCCACTGTGGGCGTGGCCTTGTTGCTCGATACCGGCACCACCAAGTCCTGCAGATTCATCATTGTCTCGTCTGACAGGGGAGTGGGGTAATAGGTACGGGAATGTTCGTCCAGTGCGGGACGCCTCCCATAGCAGTCTATGTGTGGTGTGTGGGATGATGATTGAATCTGCCGGGCAAGGTTCCAACTAGAAGCTCGCCAGAAAAAAGCCCTGTGTGCTGCAGATCGACGAGCATCATGGAGGCTTTAACAGGTCTGCTACCTGTCACATGCAGGCTGCTTATAACTCGCAGCATGATGTCCATGTGGTTCTTTGCTAAAGTGCAGCACATACTGAGAATAACCCTTTGCAAACGGATTCTTTTTTGGGAATTCTGGGCTCAAGCCAGTCTTTCAGGATTCAGCTTGCCTTTGCAATGGGCTCGGCTGCAAGCATTGACAAAGAGGGCCGCGATGCCTACAAGCGAAGCCTGTATGCGGCGGTAGCTGCAGCTCAGAAGGATGACGAGAAGCCCAAGCCAGAGTTTGCCGTAACCGATGTGCCCGCAGCTGAAAAACCAGCCGGCACTGTGGAGACGAATCACGAAGGCAGCGCTTTGTTTCATGAAGGGAGCGCCTCGTAAGACAACGCCCGGTTTCGTCTTTGTCCAATGTGCACATCTCTGATGAGTCGAATCCCGCATGCTGCCCTTGACAGGAGCCTGAGAAGAATCTTGAAGTTGTGAGGTGGACAGTACTGGAACAGTAGATGCACATTTCCAATTGGATCCGGCGCACTGTAACACGGAGCGCCTCAAGGAACTGACTTGCAAGGACCTGAGCATGCGAGGAAAGGCCTACAAAATGCCCCCCTGCTCGAAGCGAACTTGCGCTGTCCTGACTTTCATGCTGCAGTTCCATGCCTTTCCACGCAGCCATCGTCTGCTCGTCCGTTGAGTGTATGGAGACTCTACCTCCTGCATGTGACAGCCATTATCAAAGCATGATAGCGGCCAGTCTTGTCACTGTTGGCGATGGTCTTCCAGGGGCTCATGCATTGGTCTGCGCAAAAGCAATTTCGGGCTCATCAGCACCAAAAAGGACGTGAAACACGTCACACGTCACACACACACACACACACACAAAAAAACAAAGCAAGAGAACACGTGGGCCTGATAGGGACTCTTGGAGCCATGAACGAGGATCTGGATGGAGAGCTGCTTCCGGCGCGAACGCGGCTTTTGGAAGAGCTGCAGGTGCCAGCTTGGCAGGGCTGTTGGGAGCTCCATGAGTCCAAGAGCCCATGAGATTTCAACTTCCTTTTCAGCTTCCTTTTGTCAAGATCCCTCATTAGAACTTCCCTGCAGAAGATTGAGAAACTCCATACCCCAAACCAAAGGCACTGCCCTCCCCTCTGGAGGTCGAGCGGCAAGAG
This sequence comes from Symbiodinium natans, assembly GCA_905221605.1. Taxonomy (NCBI): domain Eukaryota; class Dinophyceae; order Suessiales; family Symbiodiniaceae; genus Symbiodinium; species Symbiodinium natans. The sequence continues at coordinate 381,156 of CAJNDS010002845.1, forward strand.
CTGGGGACGAAAGGAGACCATCTCTTTAACCCCGCGCGGCTAAGCAGGCGCCCAGTAAACAGGGGGAGGGTTGAAGGGTGTACGGTAGAAGGGGTAAGTTTAGGCCCAGCCGTCTTAAGGGTAGTGTGGTCGGACCGCCTACATTCGATAGAGAAGTGAGACATCTGTGTGAGTGTTTACCCTGGTCAGGTTCATTCAAGGCAACAATGGATCTGTGGAAGAGGCCACTGTGCATTTCCGAAAGATGTTGCGCTGGTACATGGAGGCTGGAAGCAGATGGCACTAGTGCCCCAAGCCCCCATGTGAAAGCACTTCCAAATTCCAAAGATGAACAGGCAAATATGCTTCAGAAGCGAGCGGTCATCGAGGGCAAGCCCTGGAGTGTTGATGCCGTAAAAGGTGGCAGGGATCTATTTAACATCATGTGCATTGATGCGAGCGCGTATACCAGAGATGGAAATATGCACCTGGGCTGCAGGCAGAGTGCTTGCAGAGTGCTTGCAGAGCTCTTCGCATCTCTAAGCCTTGCAACGCCCCAGGCTATGGGTGCAAAGAGATGGCTTCGCCCAGATTGAGAGAATCATGAGCATCACTGATGAGGACCTCGTGGGGCGCATGAGCCTCCTCTGCCCCTTTGATCCAATCATGTGCATAATTTGCATAATGATTGTGCATATGAAACTATGTAGTCGCATCGCAAGCTTGTCTTCAGCTAGGCAGCCAGGCTTCATGTCATCACGTCCACTGCTAGGATGGCTGTCATCCCGGTCCCGAAAAAGAGCTGGAGGCCGAAGGCCCAGCAGTTTTTGACCTGAGGTGAACTCCGGGAGCACCACCTGGACCAGCTCAGTTTGAAGACAGGGAAGCTGATGAAGAGCTTTCAAGTTCGAGATCTGACTGGGCTGAACATCACGGCGGTGCTCCGAAACAGGTCCGTGATGAAGCGCCCCCTGACAGCAGTTATCCTACTGGCATCCGGCAGAGCTGCCGTGCTAGGAGGGCTCAGCATGACAAATCCAAACGGGTGCCAAGACTGAGCCCTGGGCACCTTGTAGGAGGTGGCCCATCTCAGCCCAGTGCAGCGAAGGCTGCCAGTGCTGGCAGTGCAGTAATTGGCATTGAGCATCATTGAGCTCTGTGGCGGCACGTTGACATGTCCACAGACATTCGAAGGAATCGAAAGTGCTCAAGCCTGATGTTGGCACTTGCAAGTCCAGCCGACGCAATGAGCAACACCAAGCAGGACCGTGATGCAGAGCCCCATAACCGTGCTCAGGTATCCACTTGACAGTGGCAAAACGATTTCTGCAGGCTTGTGCAGGTGCATCCTCACAGCACAGTAACCTGTGTGCGCCCAGGTCTGGCAGATGTATTCAAGATCGTCAGCACTGCATATCCGGAAACCTTGCACCAGATGGTCATCGTCAATCCGCCAACAGGTGCGCCAGCGGCCATGATGCTAAGTTCACCAGAGCGTTGCGTTGGTGGAGTGGTCGCTCACCCGATGCATCCCGATATGGAAGCATGAGGCTTCAACCTGTTCTGGACCGCTGTGCAGCCCATGCTCAATGATCGAATCAGGAAGAGCCTCGGTCGGCGTCAGTGCAGAATCATGCCATGCCGGGCATTATGTGAGATTTAACCTGAGACCCACAAGGGATGACAGAGATAGCACTTTTGGCAGAAAACTTGTAATACTTGTAATTAGTAGAAACATTGGGGTTTTTGATGTCCTGCACGAGGAAGTTTCGATTCATCCCGGCGGGTCCACTGGACTTTCCTCTCGAGTTGGTCAAACTCGCTGGCATTGGCACTCTGGAATCGCTGGCAAACCTCGCTGATTTGGAGCAAAGACGATCCCTGTCCCGCAGCGTTTGGGGCTCATGTACTCGTGCTGACATCTGTGAGCCATTGTGAGCTACACGCATGGGTGTTACCGCGTCAAAAGCAGCAATGCTCCAGTGTCACATGTCCATTTTCGGTTGAAGTATCTCACTCTGTGTCAGGATACCAGAACAAAATGGACTTGGCTCCAGGCTTTGCGCACTACAAACTGCAGCGGCTCCAAGCTGGCAGCGTGGCTCAGTGGAGCTTCTCCGTCAACCGCAGTTCTCTGCACTTTCGAGAGCCTTGGAAGCAAACTGCCAGGCTTTAATGACACTTGCTGATTTTAGGGCTAAGGGGGCCGACGCTCAGGCCAGAAAAGGCAGTTTGATTGTGCACTGTGCTGGACTGCCGCTGTCAGGCAGTGTTGATCGAAGCGCCCGGAGAGACTAACCCTCACAGTGCCTCAGACACAAAATAACACGTCAACCTACATCAGCCAGCAATGTTGCAAGAGCTTGTACTACTTTGTACGCGCTCCGCCTGGGTGGTTTCTGGTTCTGCAGTCCGGCAGCATCCTGGTACGTGAATGTAAGGTCTGGCGATGCAAGATGTGTTCGCGGCCCAGCCTGTGTCGGGCCGCTTGGTAAGTAGGCAAACAGGCATTTTTCATTTCAACCAGGTTCGAACAGTTATAGCTACAGCTACAGAGCACAGCTTGGCAAGAGGCACCAATAGCCACAGGAGCGGTCAAAGTCTTCAGCTTTGATGCTGTCGAGGAGTGGTCTCTGGCCAAACTGAGCCTGTCGAAGTTGACAGTGTGCTATGGCTGGTCTGGTGCAATGCAGACAGCCACTTGTAAAAAGAAGGTCCGCAAGGGCTCGGATGCGCAGACGCTGAATGCAGCGTTGCAGAGCAAGTAAGCCATGCAATGTTGCTGGCCGATGCAATGGACATTGAATCCACAACTTGCATGACCTTTTCCCTCCCAGTTCCTCCTGCGGCCTCTTGAGGCTGGACGCAAAGCGTGCCGCTGTCGAACGTCCAGCTCATGGTTTTTGAGAAGACGTGCATGTCAGATGATTTCAGCCGGAATGCGTCATCTTCGTCTATCCGCTCGTTTGCCGTCTTGACTTTATGAGTTGCTTCTGTTCGTCCGTCTGCCTCCCGCAGCGAACACGAAACATCATCGCGATGTCATCGGGCTTGTGCCTGCCAAGGAGGCGTAACAGCCGAAGCCCAACAAACCTTTCCAGCTGCTTCATGCCCTGGTGCGGCTTCGATGACCTGGCCTCGGATGATGACATGTCCGCGCCGAACTCGAACCTGAGGCTTGGGCTTATACTGATTTGGTAGATGATGGCTGCTTGTGCATCTGTCGCTGTGTTCATCTGTTTTTGTCAATGTACTCGTGTTGCCTTTTGTTCGACCTCTTTGTTCAGGGGACCTAAGACGAAGAGGGTTTTCTATTCATTAGAAGAGCCCGCTCCAGGAAGCCTGCGATGCTCAGACCGAGACCGCTTCAGACCCAGCACTCCGAGATTTACTCAGAGACAGACTGCGGACGCTTTTACTTCATTATGGCATGCTTCGAAGCATGGGTACATGGGTAGAAACATGCTTAGAGACTTAGAGACATGTTTGGAGACCGCGCTCCGACTTTCGAACATCGATGATCAATTGCTTTCCGAGGCCTTCGGGGCGATGGCTTTACATCCCTGGTACTGAGGCTTGCAGTTCTGCTGCTGTTGATTGCAATGGCCCACTCTGCCAGCAAACTTGGCGGCGAAGTGGAGCAGAGTTTGCCCCTCTAGGCTTTAGGTCCTTTAGGTGATATTTTCCAGTCCCATCACCTCGAGTGTACTCCTGGCCAGCTTGGATCGCAAAGCGATTGATGCACATTTCCAGGTAGGAAGAGCACAGACGCCAACGCCGTGCTTTTGTGCCCTTTAGTCGTGTAAAGCCCCAGGAGGTGGACCATTGTTCAGCCATGCTCGCCCTCTTAGGGAAGACCAGAAGATCCAGCTCCTGCTGCTCTAGGACATCTCTAGACATTTCTAGACTTCTGCGGCAACCACTGCGGTCAGGGGCAGCCACAGCAATTCGCGGCGGCATGACCGTGTAAGCCCATGAGTTTGTTCTGCCGTCCCGAGTTGTGGGGCAAGACTAGGACCCTACTGAACCGCGTCTGTACAGAAGGCACCAGGCATCAGGAAGGCAGGCACCTTGAAAAGACTGTGCTGGCTTTAGGGGCATGTGTTCTCGGGCTTTTGGCTCTCTTCAGAGTTACGTTGCATGAGCGCATCTTTGCTCCCACCCTGTGTGATTGACAGTGACAGCTCTCGATCTCTCGCAGTTGCCAGCTGTTGTTGACTTCAACTTCTCTAGAGAACAACTTGCACAGATAGAAGCTGAGATCTGCACACGCACCTGTCCCATTCATCTCTTAGCGGTTTTTCACACGTTCGACAGCCGAGATGGCTGCCGATGTCCAACGCGGCAACGAAGCCGTGGTGGCACTCTCCAGACTGGCAATATTTGCGTGCTGCTACATCGCAACTTCGTGGAAATTTTATCAGCAGAGCTAAGCTGGCTAGTGCAGGTTGGCGAATTCATGGCAGGTTAGGGCAAGAGCCAAAAGTCTGGTGCTTGAGGAAAATGGCTACGTGCCGATCGCGCCCTTCTTGGTTTCCCGTGCTGAGGCTGGGGCAGGCTTTCAGTGATTTTGATGAGCCCTTGTTGGATCCTCCCAGCTGCTCTGAGTCTGCGTCCTCGTGGAGGTAGGGATCCTCTTGTCCGCGCAGTATTTTGCAAGCGTCCTGGCAGCCTGGGCACCTCTGTCCCACCAAATGCGAAGTCAGGACTTGCCCCAAAGAAGTTCTGCTGACAGTGTTGAGATGTGTTGAGCGTTGACTCTATTTTAACAAGAGGGATCGGCGGTGCAAACGTGTGCTGCAGGTGCATAATTCAAACTCATTTCGATTTTGTCTTTGGCGTTTCGATGTCTTCATAGCTTCCCTGCCTTTCCTGCAGGCTTGCTGGTGCTTGTGCCAACTGGGTTGGCTATCGACAGCTGCGGGCCTCTGCCCATACTGCACCGTATGCTGCTGGTGTCTGTCGTGCCTGGGTTCGGAACTTGAGCGCTCTGACAGCCTCAGCACAGCACGGCTATGAGATTGCCCTTGGCATATCTTGTCTGACACCTTGGTCTCCCTGGACTGTAGTCAGGACAGATTGCTCCATGTCCCTTGCTGAGCTGTTTTGAGAGTCTTGGTCTTAGGCTGGAGTGGTGCTGGGGGCTATCTTCCCAAGCTTTTGGTGCCAGCTCCTCTCACGCGCCATGCTTGGTGGCGCGTTTTCCGTCCAGTGCTCAGTCAGGATCACGTTCCACGACGGACGGGGATGCGGGCTCCATGCACAGTGCAGGTCCCAAAAGCCTGAAGTCATTGAAGTCCAATGGATATAAGGGCTTCTTCAATGCCTGCATGGCCCTGATTATGGAGCGATTCAATGAGCCGCTGCGGTCGCGCTACCTGGGCTCTGCGCTGGGCTTGGGTCACGTTGGACACGGTTTGAGCACAGCTTTAGCACAGAATTAACACAGCTTTGAGAAGTAGTCGAGCACGGCCTTCAATCTCTTCACTAACCCGGAGAGACGGTTTAGGCACAATTGGGAACATGGTCGGGCCACCTGCAATTGGAGCTGTATACGACTTGGCAGCCTCTGCTGGCCTTGAGCAACCGCGGTTTTGGGCCTTGGCACATCCCCTGATTTTGCTGGCGCTTGCTTGGAGAATGCTGAAAGCTGTTCCCATGTGTAAGGGATCAGAACCAACGGAGCCTTTGCTTCAGGATGCTCACATAGAGGCAAAGCTGGTAGCACAGCCAAGTGCTTTATTTGCCAGGGCTCTTGGAGTCTACGTCTCCGTGGGGCTACGAGCATGGATTCTCGCATTAGAGCTCGCGTGTCTCTTTGGCAGCGCCAGCGCTGCCATTACTGCCAGCGCAATTGAAATGCATCGGCGTGAGTTCTCCCCGACAGCAATCGGACTCACGGCGGTTCCTGCCGGATTGATGCAGTCTCTGTTTTCACAGTGGTCTGGACGGTTTGCAAGTTCAGCAAAGAATCGCGAGGCAGTGCTGTTGGCATGCCCTGTGGTGCTCGGAGTCATGGCGATCTGCATTGCTGCGATCGGCTCTTTGCACTTCAGCATGCTTGTGCCCATTGTCCTGATCTTGATGACCTGCAGTGCCGTCGAAGGTGCAGCTGATCCCACATCAATGTCCATGATGGCCGACCTGGCAAGAGGCGCATCCTTGGGCTATGGCCAGGCGGTGACGGCATCTGAGATGGCCGTGTCCTCTGGTCTCGCCATGGGCCCATGCCTGGCACACTTGATGCGCCACCGAGAGTTCTCTTCACTTTGCCTCGTCATTGGTCTCCTTGCATTGCTCGTCTCTGTGGCTTGCGCCAGGTTCCTGCGTAACATTCCTCATAACGATAGCGAAGCTGATGAAGCCGTTCAAGCCAACGAGACGCCCCACTGATTGCATGCTTTGCCGCCTCGCGCAGTGGTCTGCCGTTGCCTGCTGTATCAGTAACGTCACGCGAAGACCTGCGTTGCCTTTGGACGAGACTGAACCTTGGGCCACGAAACCTCTTCTTTCGCGCATGAGACAAAAGGTAAGAGAATTAGCGAATGAAAGGGGCGAGTTGAGGGTTTGGGCTTTGGGCTTTGGGCTTTGGGCTTTGGGCTTTGGGCTTTGGGCTTTGGGCTTTGGGCTTTGGGTTTTGGGTTTTGGGTTTTGGGTTTAGGGCTTCAGCTTTTCGGAGAGGGCAGGAGCTTTTTAAGTATGCCTTGGACAGGGTAGGGGGTGGGGTAGGAAGGGAGGGAGGGGTGATGTTGCTTGAGCAGGGGGATGTGAAGGGAGGAGGGGTCAGGGGGTTAGGGGCAGGTAGGGGGAGAGTAGGAAGGGGTAGCGCGGGGTAGTAGGGGGTAGGAGGGTGTAGTAGGGGGGTAAAAGGGGATAGTACGGGATAGTCGGGGGTAGGGGGTCGTAGGGGGTAGTAGGGAGTAGTCGGGGGAGGAGGGGGGAGTCGGGGGCAGTAGGGTAGTAGGGGGGGTAGTAGGGGGGGGGGGGGGGGGGGGTAGTCGGGGGTAGGGTGGTGAGGGTGTGGGGGGTAGTGGGGGGTAGTGGGGGGGGGGGGGGGGGGGGGGGGGGCGCGAAGCGCGTGCTCTGTGTGTTTCCTGATCTAGGAAAATAGTCCTCCTTCTCGTAAGGTGATCATCCGAAGATGCCTTCACTGATTTACAGTAGCTATTGCTTTGGGTGGCATCGGCCGTAACATGTTAACTTATCATTCACTGTGTAGGTTTGACTGTTCTTCACTATAGCATAGAAGGCTGGGATATTCTGATTTCTCTTTATTGGGTCGTGTTTATCAATGAGGGTGTCAAAGACATCACGAATTCTCACTTGCAGGTCGAAATGATCAAATACCTTGATGGCCTATGATTTTTAGGATGGTTTCTTTAGTGAGTTTGTTCTTTTCTCTCTCTTTCTGTTCTCCCACAAGGGGATTGTAATAACCAGTCAAGGTGTTAAACCAGCGTTCCTTCTTAATCTCATGTTCTACTTTGATGTCTTCCCTTGAGGTCTCAAACTGTGGATTTAGGGGTGTCTGGATCTATCTGTGATACATGCTGACATTCTCTGTGTTTGTCAGCTCTTCGTCTTGCGGCTTGAAATCATCGGCGTTGTCTACCCTTTCGTCGTAGTTAACTGCAATACAAGCAATGTAGCCTTCGGCATAGCCGACTTCAGCTTTAAAATTGTCATCGTTGAATATTAAATTCTTGAGTTGTAGAATGTGTTCGTAGTGGGCTTCACATCTCAAAAATATTTGTCTCCCTGCTAGTTACTGCTAGTTTTTCAGCCCACGGTGGTGTTGCTACATTGGCTGTTGGATCAAGCATATAAATCGGCACATATTCCCTACCCGTGCTGTCTCGGAAAGATGTTGTTAATATGCCATTGCGTGATTCAGTCTGAAGTTGGTACAAATGGACATTGAACCCGAATGATGGAAGAAATCAAAGAACAACTCGCAATATACAACAGACGGTTCCGCATAAAGACGCGACTAGAAAAGTAGTATCAAGCAGTATGAAGAAGCTAACAATATCAGACAGAAACCCAATGATATCAATGATGAGCCCCTTGTCCTAAGTATTGAACTCTAAGGAGCCGATGAAGCCCAAGCATGTCTTAGCTAAGAACTGCAAGAGCACAATGCCCATGTCCGAATGATTTGTTTGAATTGTTGAATCAGTATGTTCTTCCGTTTCCACATGAGCGAGAAACAAAAGTTACTGTTGATGCATATTTCGATTGTGTGGGATTTGGATCCTGAAGCCGGACATTGGAAGAGCAACGGAAGAAAGATTAACCAAAAATCACCATGTCTGAAATCAATGAGTTGTTCTAGGAAGAATGTTGAACAGAAGCGTAAGCCCCTGGGTTCTGATAGCTTTGTCGCACTGCGTTCTGCGTACAAATATGAGATGGACTGATTCTTTATACATGATTTGAAAGATCAACAGTTCAGAGTAGGGATGTTCATGATTGATATATTTGAAAAATTCATGCATGTAGCGAGCCAATGACAGGGTGATTTATGACGGGGTGCCCGTCATTCCGTTGGCTTTCTTGGTTTTATTTCGTTTATTTAGCTTAGCTGGGGGAGGAGTGGAATGTTTCGGCTCAAGAGTTCATCCACCTACCTCGACATCTAGAACCGAGGCCAAGAGATTTTCTTTCTTACAAGCAGCAAACCGCATTCTCTTATCGGTGCCCAATCTTTCTCTGCATGCTCCAGAACAGCTACTAGAAACGTGACTCCGCCGCCGACTGTATGCTGACGTTTCGACCATGCCGTTCGAGAACCGCATAGTCTGTGGACGTGACACGCTTGTCATCGCAGTATTTCTGGTATTTTGCCTGCTGCTTGAGCTGCCGCTGGTGCATCCGCATGATCGGCCAATTCCGATGCAAATCGTGACTTTGAGTGCCTCTGCTTCAGACATTGATGTTTTGGCTGTTTTGACTCCGCTGTGGTTGCTAAGCTGCTCTAACACCGATGAAGATGCTGCGCTTACTAGTGAGATGCACGCGCGAGGCAACGGCACCTCGGTGGTGGTCAAGGAACTTCTGCTGGACCATGAGTACATCCCTGACCATAAGCAGCTCTGTCCGTCGTCGCTGCTTATAGGGCTGTGCCTGCTAGTTCCACTTGGAAGCTAGGCTTGCATCTGCCATGTCTAGTCGAGGGGTGAGGGCTCGTAGGTTTGCGATCAGATGTCTATGTGTTGATCGGCGCCTCCAAGGGGTGCTCGGAGTCGCGACGTACTTGGCTCCAAAGCCTGGCGAAGCCGCTTCATTCCTGAGCCAGGGCTGGTTTATTTGTTGGAATTTGTTGGAAGTTGTTGGAAATTTAGTAGTGTGTGAGTGTCTGACATTGCTGACATTTCGGGGCGGTTGCTTCGGCTGCACCGAGCCGACAGAAGCTGCCCAGCAACCCCCGGTTCGTAGTTATTGACGCTTCAGGAGGGGCTTCATGTTGACGATGGCGTGCACCGTGGCTCTGACTGACCTCATGAAGAACTACATTGGCTATTTGCGGCCCTTCATCTACGGTGCGTGCGGCTTTGATCCTGTGACGCGCAAATGTACGCATCCTGCAGCCGATGCTCACAAGTCTTTCCCATCAGGCCACTCCAGCCTGTCCCTGTCTTAGTCCTGCATAATTTGAGAACATGTGGAATTAAGTTCTTTTTCAGCAAGGGGTACACGTTGGTCTCAGGAACAACACGGACTTTCATAAACGCGCCAGCAGTTTGTTCACGCGCGCGCCACAAAAGTAGATCATCCTCACTGCCGGTGGTTTCATGGTCCAGGGCAAGCACCAACCCTGTTGAAAAGTTGCGATTGTGTTGTTTTCAGATTCGCTGCACCTCCCACGCGGCGGCTCTTCAAGACAGCCATTTTCCATCATGCTCCATGTCGCAGTAGCGCGAAGGATCGCATCCCACAAGTCCAGCAGCCCATCCGCAACAAGCGGCGAGCAGAAAGCAGAATGGCGTGCGCATTGTGCGGCGCCATTCTGTCCAGGGCATTCAACCTGCGCAGCTGGCTTTTTCCAACCGCAATCTGACTCTCGCACGGATTGTCCCCACCCAATACGCCTTAGCCCCCAAACCCTACGCCCACGCGCTGGCAACATGGACGTTATCATCGTGCAGGCATGGATGCTCTGGCCATTCGCATGCAGTGGCAACACTGACGTTATCATCGCGCAGGCCAAGTGTGTCCAGACGCATCGGTTTTTACAGCAGCTGCATCGGTTTTTACAGAGTTTTTAGCCGGTGACCCACGCGAAACACTGCAAATACCCGTTTTCAACCAAAGGAACAAAGGCGGTGCCGAAAACACTACGCCCACAGATGTTTTCGGCATGTCACCCACGCGAAACACAGTAAATAGCGAGGTAAAGGAATGTGCGCGGCGCGCGTGAACAGCATGCTGGAGGGGTCGTAAAGTGCACATGGCTTGCCCTGCGCCCTTTCTCACTGAACATCCGTTGGCACTGTATTGTGAACATGTTGCGCCCAAGAACCATCACAGCCAAGGTCCTTCTGTTCGATGCTTTTCACTTCCCTGTTCCTCCTCAGGAAGGTTGGGACTGAAGGTTGATGGGTTCATCTTACAAAGCTTCCTTCACCTGTGCACATGACATCCCTTGCGAGGTAGCCGCGCAGCCGGTGAAAATCAGTTCGTGCCTAGGCGCCGAGACTTGCAACGAGCCCATGAGTTTTTCACGTACCAGCAGTTCTGTGCTTGCGGCACGGCCCCTGCAGGCATGCAGGACTTCACGAATGTGGCCCTGCTTCTGGCACTCAGCCCGCTGTTGCTGGCATTCTGGATTGCTTCCTCGCGAGTACGGGATAATGCCCATCATCCAGCAGATGTAGTTTTTGGTTCTTTCATTGGCAGTGGATGGGCAGCTCACCTGCTTTGGACAGTTCCCCGTGCTTTTAATGTCTAGCGGGTGGAGTCGAGGAGTCGTGTCATGACTGCCAGGCAATCTTTTGGTACGCGCGATACTTCGGCCCGATCCAGAAAGGGGAGGAGATGTCCGTCGTTTCGTCCAGCGATCCACCCCACAGGGACGACGATGCTGTGCTAATGGTGCCACCCTAACACCCTGAGACCCGGAGTCCCGACTACGGTGAGGCAAAGGATCTTCACGAACCCACATTGCACAGATGCGCAGAAATTTGCCGCGCTGCTCTCACCTGGATCTAGTGGGGCCGTGGGCAGTGACAAGCATGCGTGTGCCCCTAGCCTAGATCAGCAAAAGGGTTAGCTGCAGCATGCAAAAGCGGATCCACGACATGAAGAAGTTTATTGCGAGACCGACTGCTCAAGGGTGGCTGAGCCATGCCGAGGTCGTACCCGGAAGCCAGGAAGGGACAGCAAGCTGCTAGAATCTGCTAGAAGCAGGTGCTTGGGCACATGGCTACTATGCTGTCTGACAACTCTGAACACGTCGAGGCGTAGCTCATTCCACACAGCGTCAACATGATGGCAGAATGATTTTAGCCATAATCGCCTCTTGTGACTTCTCTTGCCATGGCGCCCAAACTGACGATGTAGCGCAGGACGGGGTTCCAAAGATTGCGGTGTCGACCCTTGTCGCGCGGTTACTGCACTTTCGCTGAGGTTGCTGGACGGCATGCTGTCAGAAAGCCTCAGACTGAGTTGGGAGAGCCAAGGGCCATGCCATGGTGCACTGAGTTGTCCAACCTGTCGAGGTGCCGGCGATGATGAGCTGCTCGGGTTCGCAGCTAATTATGTAGGTCCTTCCACTACAGACTTCCACATGGTTTCGAATACATTTCACTTTGTGAACCCCTCATATCCCTCAAATTGCCAGCATCGGCTTGCGAAAGCCGAGGAGTGCAGGCACTGTTCCATATGGTGATGGCCCCGACGCTTGGCCCTGTGTGAAGCTACTTTACAGGGATGTACTGTTGGCGAAGCAGAAGCACTGGATGCGACACTGCATTCCCCGTTTCTTCGAGGGCTTGTTGGCAAGATGTCACTGCCGATCTTTCGCATATCAAAGTTGGAGCCGGCACTACACGTGTGTGTCAAATGCTTGTGGTATCAACACGTTGGTGGAGAAGGATGGCGTCTTGTGTTATGCTGCTGACTGCTGGTGAGTAGTAGCTTGTTGACGGTCCTGGTGGCTGGTTTGAGCATGACAAGTCGAGGTGCAATTTCCGACTTTCTTGAGACAGAGTTTGACAGAAATGTTGTAATTTGTGAGACTTAGGGACGCTGGGTCGTTTGCCATCGCTTTGCAATTTGCGATCAGTGATTGCAGAAGCTGGAACAAGACGATTTGTAAAATTTGCCTATGTCGAGCATGTGCAAAGACATCATTTTTCCCGAACTGGGCTGAGGAATATTGGGACATGCGGTACAAAGCTGATCCAGAGCCGTTTGAGTGGCTTCGCAGCTATGCCGACCTCAAAAGTTGGATCCGGGAGGCGAGTGGTCACAACACTTCGGCGGGCTCGCTGCTCGCATTTCAGGGGCAGGGCGCATGTTGCACCGCGACTTCGGTTTGGTGTTGGGACGCTTCTCAGTGCTGTCTCAAAGCTAAGATGTCCTCCATTTGGGTTGTGGAAACAGCCTCCTGACAGAGGACATGCGTCTTCGCTGCACGATCACGGTTCGATGTGAGCCGCCTGCGACTGCACACAAGCTCCGATGTATTGCTTGCCCGGACAAGGTATGATGATGGTTACCACAACATCATCAACGTTGATAATTCAGAAGTGGTTATATCGCAGATGATGGCCAGAAACATGAAGAGGCAAGATGTTCTTACTGGAGCTCTAGACTCTAGTCCGAAAGGGTCTCCCGAGTTTCTTCAAACAGGCCACAAATGCTATGGTTGCAGATGGACGCTTTGGCAACCTGGTGTTGAAGTTCAGTCGCCACAGGTCTTTGTGGATCATGACTCTGAGACATTCGAACACCCTCATTTGTTTCCAAGCAATTCTTTTTTCAATCGCACCTGTGCTTGTAGAGGCATTTGCGACTATTCGAGTCTCACTAACTGCCTGTCAGGACTTGTCATTACCTGATAATGGCTTCGATCTCGTCCTTGACAAGAGCCTCATTGACACCTTTGCTTGCGCAGATGTCCTGGTCCTGGAAACCGCTCGGGAGATGTGGATGCTTTGGTGCAGCGTGTTTGGTGCAGCGTGTTGCAGCTGTCACTTCCTTTGTCTACTCCAGCAGGGCGATTCTCCCGAAATGCACTGTACCGTAGCCACGCGTAGCCACGTCAAATCGAACCTCATCTGGGTGAAGCTAATCGGAAGATCTTGAACAAGGCACTTGCCTGCCGTGCGCTCTCAGGTTGAAAACATCATGATTTATTTGATGCAGGCGGGGGAACATCTTCTTGCTTAGGCATGGTACATAGTGAGAGCACGTATTCTTGGAACATGTATAAATCACGTCTGGTTGGGTGTCACAAGTCGCTGGATGATGGAGAAGTTTTCTGAGCTGTAGGTGTCCCGCGTTTTGCGGGAAGGTGGACGTTTCATGGCGATTTCCTATGGTGCTCCCGACACGCGCTTGGTGCCTCGAAGGCATGCTGAAGTCTCTTCCTCTGCAGTCACCCCTTCTGCTTTCGCAGCCAAGGAGTTCCTGACGCTGAAACATCTGAGGTTTGAGGCCTCAGCTCGCATTACCATCTACCATCCTGCTTCAAGCATTCCCTTTCTGCGTGGAGGATGTCTGCAGTGCGTGCAGGTTCAGGTGGTCAACCTCCCTCCCAACGACTCGAGCAAAGTTCACTATTTGTACATATGCAGAAAAGTGCCGAAGAAGCCTGCTTCGGCCGCAAACTCTTAGTCATTGTTAGTCTGTTAGCACTCAGCAGATGCAGTTCTCCAAATCTCCTGGGTGTGCCTCGGAGAAAACTGCATGGCGAGCTTATCAAGTCTTGACCAGCTTTGAGGCAAGAACAAACTCCAAGAGTGATCACTGCCGGCCGCAGTCCGCTGAGGAGGTAAGTTAGGTTCCTGATAGTATCCTCGCCTCCTTTGCACGGCTTGAGCGGTGCCAAGCGCTCACAGCCCTAGCCTTACTAGCCTTACTATCCTTACGATGTGGGATCTCCGGTGTTCATCGTGGCAGCTTTGCCTTCATGAAGGAATGGAGCGAAATGAAGCGTGCCTCGGTTTCTTGCGACTCTTGAGTCGAGGCCTGCGCTATGGAGGAGGAGCTCCAGGAGGCCATGAGAGCAAAGGAGCAGAGGGAGCAAAAGGCACTCTCCCCAATTCTGGCTTGTGCCTCCAGGTACGAGACAACTTCTATGTAGGCAATTTCAACAAGGTCCGGCGGCGGGTCCACTGGAAAGCTGGGGGGGGTGGGGGGGGGGGCGATCGCTTTGCACATTTTTGCACATGTCTGGTCGCCATGAGCCTTAAGCATCATCCCCAGCGTCAGAATGTGTGTACTTTGTCTTCAAGCTTACATAAGCCGCAACCGCAGCATCACCTCCACACCTCTACACATTCGAGCAACATGCGTTTGTTTGTGAGCAGGCCATGCAGATGTGCGAGTCCGCGCACGGTTCCAGCGAGCTAACACAAAGTGAGCGTGGAGCCTACAGTCATGGCAGGTACCGTGCAGATCTCTACACCACGCGTGTTTTCTTCGATGCCTGTGAAAGCACGGCTAGCAATTCTCATGGTAAGACAGCGATTCCGTATTCACTGGGTAGTGCGATCAACTCCTTCACGACAATGCCAACTGAGAGTACTCGCAATAAAAAAAGTGCAGCGGCTGAGGCTTGGTGCTACTCTGGCTCGCTGCTGCCTTGCAATTCCGCAGATCGAAAGACTGAAGGCCAGAACGAAGTCCCTGATAAATGCAGGCTCAGTTTCCGCTGTGGCAAGTGCTTTGGAACAGCACGCTGATGCAGGCCATGCAGAACTCCGAGATTCCTGGCCAACGCGCCGTGACTCGGGCTATATAAAGCCGCCTGAGCTGGCAGCACAGGGGCTCTGGTTCAGGGGAGATCAGCAGAGCATGCTTACAAGCTTACAGACGAAGGCGGCTTTGCTGGCGGTGATTACCAAGTCCAGAAACGAGGCCCAGGTCAAATCGGCCAAGGCGATCCTGCGAAGCCGGGCTGTTTTCCAGCCCTAGAAACCCACGAAGTTGTTCGGCTGTTCGTAGCTTTCTGCTGCATCCCCGGAACCCGGTTTGGACACAGGAGCGCCTAGCCGCTCTGGCGAAGGAGACGCAGGCTCTGAGGGCAAACTGGAACAGCTGATTTTCAAGAAGCCCCCCTTAAAAATGGCCCTTTCAAAGAGAACATCTGTAAGAGAACGTAAACAAGCCGATTTCAACACAGGGGGTGGGGAAGCTTTGTGGGGAATGGAACGTGGAGGACATGAGCTGCGCAATGCTCAATGCCATGGTCCTGGCCATGGACGGCTCGCCTCCCAGTCCTTCCTCGCTCTCTTTTTTTGATCCCGCGAGTTCTGAAATGAAAATCTCTTGCATTCCTTAAGCAAATCAGAAAAAGAATTGTAAGAGGATGTTTGTGGAATGAAAGACAGCTGGAGGCAGCTGGAATGAAGCGGCGCAGATGACCAAGGCCACCGAACGACTTTGAGCGTAGGGTCTTATGTCACTTCGCAGTTGCAATGCCAGGCGCACCCAGTGCTGGAAATGCAGGCCCGTGTAATATGGGTAGGAATCTGTACAGTGACTTATTTTGTTTGGCCAGCTAGCATCACGATGCACTTGCCCTTGGCTGTTGGGAGGGAGTATTGGCATGTGCCGTTGACCTTATTGCCTTATGCTGTCCCAACTCAAGCTTGTGGGCCGTGCAAGGTGCTGACAATTCTCCTGGCCCTCAGTTGTAACCAGGTAGCAATGGCTGAGAAGCTGCTGAAGGACCAACCCAAGCGGCCTTTTGGCACCGAACTAAATCGAAACACGCTGGTTCTGAACAGCAGGATGCATCTGGAAACAACGACGATTCAGCACGACACCCAGAGGACTTTTGGAGGTTGTGTGTTTTCACTTGAGGTAGTGAGGTGTGCAGTTTCAGCTGCCCAGGCTGCTTTCAGGCTGGCAGCAGCGGCTGTGAAACTGGCAACAGGCGATCCGGAGGAAGCGTGCGCCTGCGCCAGCTGAGACCTGCTTGACAACCCTAAGCCTGAATAGCCTGACTAGGTACTTGACATATTGCGACCTCTGCTCACAGTTCCCAGCTGTGGAGGGTGATGCTGCTGGCTCGGTTGATGCCCCTCAATCTTTGCACGCACCTGCTGGGAGCTTCCCTCCCTTTGAGCACACGTAGCAGCCAAGGACTCTGGTTCTGGGTCCGTGCTGCTGCAGACCGGCAAGGCAAAAGCTCCCCCTCCCCCTCATCCCTCATCCCTCATCCCTCATCCCTCATCCCTCATCCCTCATCCCTCATCCCTCATCCCTCATCCCTCTCCCTCCCCTTCTCCTCCCCTCTCCCTCCTTTCTTTCGCTCTCTCTCTGTCTCTCTTGCTCTCTCTCTGTCTCTCTCACTCTCTTTCTCGCTCTTCTCTCTCTCAGCCTCTCTCGCTCTCCCTCCCTCCGTCACTCTCTCACACCTGCAGGCATTGGCCAACATGCAGCGCGGTATGTTCTCCGAGGCAGTGGAGGAGATGCGTTTGTGGGAAAGAAATGCAGGCATATGCAGGCGAGCAGGCTGCGAATGCGCGCAACAACCTGCGGAGGACCTGCAGAGAGCGCTGGCAGCATCACCAAACGACCCAGATGTGCTGGCGCATGGTGCAAGTTTATTGATTTCTTGCTCATCTCTCGTTGCCCGCAGATCTGAAACACCTGTGTTGGCCAGGTCAACATGTGCTGCTGCATGACCCACTTGGGGAAGAAGGCACAGCTGGTGCTGATGTTGATTGCCAGAACCAAGTATGCCATGTAAGTCAAGACTTTGCGATTTTGAGACTTGAGGACGAATTCCAGCAATATTTCGCCAAGCTGGAGCAGGCTCTCAGACTCATGTTTGTATTCCATTGTGCATTATCTTCGGCAATGCCCCAGGCAGCTCCGAACAATGACTATGTCCTGAAAACGCAGGTGCGATGCGGAAGTCAGTCAGCCAAACCGGAAGCATGCACAACATTGTTCGTAGTCTAACGTCTTTACATCAGGGCTCGAACCAGCCAGCGTGGTGCGTGCTCGTCATCGTCTTGAGTCTTGACAGACGTTGCCTGACATCACTCCATATCACCCTTTTGCTCTTTGCAGGGAATGGCCAACGCGTTCACGCGCTTCAAGGCTTCGCTTGAGGCGGGCCGCAAAGACTGCAGAAGGATGGCTTGTTCCGGGGTTCTCTCGGTTCCCTCTGGCCCTTTGAGAACGCGTCACGGGACATCCTTGTTGTTTCTCTGCAATTCTGGAAGGCCTGAGGACTCCTAATGCGGCCGCGAAGCACCGTGGCACCTGTGAATGGCGTTACAGTTCTCATCATAGCTTGTAAGGACAGGAGCCTGCAAGAACAAACCGCAACCAACAAAAGCTAGGTTTTGTATACTTTGTCAGCCCAGACACCTACTAGTACTAGTAAATTATGGATTCGTCTCACTACACTCGGACTACCTTGGTGTTTCTGCCTGCTGGATCGCTGTGTAGCATTGGCAAGTTATCAGCAGCACCAGCAATGGTACACCAGGGCTTGCCGAGCAATAAGCCGAGGAAGAGCCCCTGTAATGCACAAAGCCCTGTTGTCAATACTGGACGCCAGTGCAGAGATGTGCAGAGGCTACTGTGGCTTTTCCAGGCATGTGCGAACCCGCACCCGCAAGCTCGGCAGGAGAATCGCAGAAAAGCATGCCTTGACACAACAATGCCAACTCTGAAGGCCTGAGTCATCAGGCTGTGTGTGTTCATGATAAAGCATGAGCGTGGATCTGCAGCATTTGCCTACTCTGATTTGTCCTCCACCTACACTTCTTTTCATGATTTGCAATGGGACTGTCGAGGTTCAAAAGCATGAGCTTTCATTTGACATTGCAGCTTGTCTCTGGCCGTGACAGCTCGCTCGCGGCGGCAGGGTCAGTGTACTTTCCTTTTGCAGCCCTAGTTGTTGTACGTGTGTACCAGAGGCATCGCCATGTGAAGGCATGTGCAAGCACAAGTAGTGCATTCCGCATTCAGATCCAAGAGCGCAGTTGAACAAGTCTGGTATGCAGTGACCTGATCCTGGTAGTGCAATCCAGAGCCAAAAACAAGCGCGAATTATCATCCAAGCCCGCCGCGGTCATGACCGAAGCCATGCAGTGGAGGCTTTGGGTTTGGAGAGCGCCTGCCCCAAGGAGTTTGTGATGCTTTGAGCTGGCATCGGCAGCTTTGCTAATAATTTGAGTCATCTGCGGTCTGCGGTTCCTCGCATTGACGCTGCAGTCAAATTCAGGCTGCGTTGGGCGTCGGGGTCTTGGCTGGCCAGGCCCAGCGAGTGGTGGACACCGTTGGACAACAAAGCCCCTGACAAGCCCCGACAGCCTTTCAGCTTCAGCTTTGCAAGATCCTCCAAGACGCAAAGATCTGGCAGAGGCCTCCTGCACGATCCGCATGCCTGAGGCCTGACCTGCCCGCGTTTTTTTGATGACTGCCAGCCCTTGAGGATGCGTTTGGCTGGACCGTTACTGAAACACGTGGCTGTGTCTCCATGCGAAGGAGCATCTCGAGACACCCAGTTTTGCAATCTCATGTCGGCCTCAACGCAGTGCACAGCAACAGCTCGTCTCGGGAATCGGGCTCTATGGCGTGTATGTGTATGTGAATGTGTATGTGTATGTCTATGTGTATGTGTATGTCTATGTGTATGTGTATGTGTATGCATGTTTTTTATGTGCGTACGCAATCGTATGAATGTATGTACACACACATGTATAAGGTGATGGGCAAGATATGCGCACAGATGTTGCCAGGAATTTAACGTGGAGAAGGACTTTGACGTTAAGACGAAGTATCAAAAGGCGCACGGCTGTTTAAGTTTGGCTAAGCCGAGCGTTCATTCCCAGCTGAGCAGATGTGTGTAAAATGCCCAGCAAAAGAGCACCGTGAGGCGCAGAAGTTCATTCGACTCCTGGATGCATCTTGTGCTCGAGTGCAAACGCTTTTTTTGCTTTATAGTTGCGCGTCGCGAAGCGAAGAGCCACATCCTGAAGCTTCTGACCCTACCGGCATCGTATAGCAGTGCTAGCTTCCCATCGGGGTGGCAAGTTCGCCAAGTTCGCATGTGTGCGCGAAGATTTTTCCTCCATAGGTTCATAACCTGGCAGCCAGCCAAGGATGCGAGCTCTGCAGATTAACGGTGGCGCACACACTGGAGTCGGTTTTCAGACAGCAATGACGGTTGCTAGAGTCACAAGACTTGATGGCCACAGCTTTCCATGTTGTGCTGGACGGGTGCTGCGTACAACAGCAGCGCTCATTGCCTCAGCAGAGGTCGGACTCAGCTTCACAGAGGCCGGGGCAGAAGTATTGGGTCAATATCCAAGCCCCTAGGCCCTGGTTGTTTGCTGGAGGCTTTGTCTGCGTCTTTGCAGTTGATTGCCACAAAGAGCTCTCCCAAAAATCATTTGAGCAGAGGACGACGTGTACGATCACATCGAGAAGATTTGTGATGCACGAGGCCTAGGTTTATGTGTAGCGCTTGCAAATTGTTCTTGAGGCGAAATCGGCACGCGGGAGGGCTTCACAAGCCAGATCTCAATTTAAGTTGTTTGGATTTGAATACGGGCATCTTTCCTTTGTGGAGCAGTAGCTCCTTGTGCTGTTTCCAGAAGCCCAGGCGGAGTCATTGTTCGCAAAGCACGAGCTGCTTGAGGTTCGACTCCCTCTCTCTGCAGGTTTTCGCTGTTGTTTCGGAGGCGCGGCGTGATTCCTGTTGGGTGTGAAGGTCGACAGCGCCTGGAGGATGGTCCCAGCCGATGCCCAAGGATCCTTCTGCTTTGTTGTTGCTCAGGAAAGCCCACAAACTCATGCCTGGTTGAACTTCTCTCTCTCATGGCACTGCTTTCTGCAAAGCGCAAAGATGAGACAGTTCATTGAGGATCTTACAGTCGAGGTTTCTTCCTCCACTAACCGGACGGAGCACGAAGCCAGATGGCAATCTCATGCCATGAAAGCCTGAACCCGAGAGGGCAGAACACGCATCACTTGGCACCATGGAGAGGCTGGATACTGTAGTCCTTGCACCGAAATAGTTTGGTGCCGGGTGCGTACGAATCGTACGAAGGAGCTGTGCGACAACATCATCAGACCGTATGACGACGAGATCAAGGTTCCATGACTTTCAAATCTGCAGCATGTCCAAGTTAGGTTTGTCTTGGTGCCTTGAGCAAGCAGACTCAACTGAAAGATCACCAGGATGTGTTCCTCAAGCACATGAAGCGCAAGAAGCCCAAGGTGGCGCTGATTACCATCTGACTTGCAGTGAGTTGATACGCCCCTCCCCGCCTCCGCCTCCTCCCGGTCCGGTTGAGTTGATGCTGATGACGCTCTGTTGGCGTCATTGTATGGCGAGCGCATGGTGATGCATGAGAACAGCCCGGCATCCTCACATTTTTTGTTGGGGCTTGTCAAGATTCTAAGAACCATGGAGAAGTCGCTCCATGTCAGACCTTCTCTGTAGGCCGCCTCCCCTCAAGCCACTGAAGCGAAATTGATTTGAGCGAGCGCCCCACCCGCGATGGCCACAAAAACGAGTCTTTAACCAGAACCCTCCAGAACCCCACCCCCCGACCCTCAGATCCTGTTTAAGCTGCTGGCGACTAGCAGGCTGGCCCCTGTTATTGTCGCATTTGCAGGCTGACGATGGTGTTCAGCGTGGAGAGGTAGTTGATGGAGTTGACGCCTGAGCAACCTGGTGCCTTGTTGCGGGCCATGCTTTAGTAATGCCAGTTGATGCATGTTGCAGCAGTACACTCAGTCGGACCTGCTCCAGCCATGATACCTCTGCAGGATGTGTCGGTCGCGTAGGCGGCTTTCGATAGCACATGATTGCACCAAGTGCGACGGCTCTAGCTGTGTAATGCGTACGGGGTCTGCAGTGTAGTGAAGACAAAAACAGGCAGCATAACATGGACCCACAGTGGGCTTGGCCTGGCGGCTGGTGACATGGGATGAAGCGAAAAGGAGGTTCTGGAGATTCTGAAGAGCCTGACGCACAAGGCGCAAGCACAGGAGTTTGTGCAAAAAGGGGAAGGAGGTCACGCCGAGACCTGTCGGAAAGGAGAGCCGTGCAATGAGGAGGGTGTCGTGGCGTTTGCGCTGTACAAGCCCAGGTGCAAATTCACAACATAGAGCTTCACAATATTTCACAATGCTGCTCCAGTGCTGAGTCTGACAAAGTGCCATCGAGCTGGTGTTCACGGCAGTTCATTGTCGTTCATAGCCTCTTCCGCGAAGGCCTATGATCACAGACATGACGAAGGGAGGCATGGGAGAGATCGCGAGGAGGCCTCACCAGTGGTAGTAAGCGTCGGTGCACCCGGCCTGCACCGCGTATCAGTCTGCAGGATGTGCCCTTCCACGCCCCCTTGGCCTGTCGGCCAGCTCGACAGGTGCGGGGGTGATGTGAAGGGTATTGTAATGATGCGGAGGCAGCCTGATGGAACTCTTCCTTGCTTGTCCCACTGGGTGCTGCAATGAGCACAACCTCTATCTGAGATGCCGATGCCAGGTGCACAACTGGGCTCATGATCTTTACAACAAACGGTCGCCTCACCTGTCACCTCAACAGTCCCTCAGCAGCAACTTTGAGCTACACTTGACAGCAGCACATCCTCGCGCGATAGTGGCATGAGCGGTTCCAAGCCCAAGGCCATGTGGCCAAAACCTACCGTGCTTGGTATGATGGCTGGGCGAGCAGCAATGGCAGGATGGGAGCCGTCCAAGAATCGTAGGAGCTCGTAGGCAAGCTAAGGCTTCGCTAGGGCGGCATTCAGGGCGCTTTGTTGGTCAGTGACAATTCAGAGACTCAGTTCTCATCAGTCTGTGTCACATGTCGTCCCCTCCTTCATGACACCGTGCAACACCGTTTTTGAGGCGAGCTTTAAAAGATCCCTGTATACATCGCCGGTGCTCTTGTTGGTTGCGTGAGGGGTGCTATGGAGGAGCTCTGGTGAGCTGACAAATGAGCAATGTCAGCAGCTGTTGCAGGCCATTTCGCGTCATTTCGACGTTTTGGTTGCGTGCTGGTACCCGGAGTTTAGTTCAACTGAGAACACAAGCAGTTTGCTGCAGTGGGCTGATTGCAGGGCATCTGCCTGTCGCGTGACGATGGGTGGGCAAAGTTCGAAACAGTGGAGAGGACCATCCTCGTCCATGCTACTCAACTTGTCCACGGCGTGCTGCGCACGTCGAAGCAGATGTGCTTGCGTGCTCTCACAGACTCTGGAAGGAGGGATAGCGAAGAGCTCCCCAGTGTCCAACTGCCCACAGGCTGGGGTAAGGGAGCACGCCCCTGCCTTCAAAGTCAGCAAAAGCATAGCTAGTCTGCATAGGTCGCCCTAATCGGACACATTCGATACTGGTGATTCTGGAATAGCATCCATCTGTTCTTGAGTCATTGAACCAATGAATCTGCCTCTCTGATCCAATCTGGCCTGCTCCCAGACAGGCGAGGAGATCCGCAAGTTCCGCTACGAAGCTGCATTCGTGCTCCAGATCTCTCAAACTCAAAGCGTTTCGTGGGTTGAAGGCCGAGTGTGCACCCTTGCAGGCAAGTAATCCATAGTGCACCGAGATCCAGTCTAAACCTTCAAAGGATTTCCGGGCCTCAAAGGGCCTTAAGGGCCTCGGAAGCCCCAGGTAACCGCCTCTGTCGAGAGTGAGTGCTTCCTTAAGGCTACTGCGCGGACGTGCGCATCCGCTGTGGCAAGTTCCACGCACGGGCCCTCGACCGCGTTCCGGATATCTACGCATTGAATTTCACAAATGGCATGGCCGAGCAGCCCGAGACTCCGAAAGCGGCTCAGGTAGTGAAGCGACTCTTCATGTCCGTTGGGAAATCGGCAGCAATCTCAGAGTCTCAGCTCTTCTAAAGTTTAAAGATGTGCCGACTAAAAGAGGAAGCGCCATGGCCCAGCATCCACAAGCGCAGGTCATCCGACTGCAACGCCTGGAAGTGGCCGGCCTCTCTTTGGAGAAGTGCGGCCTTCAGAGGCCTCCCCCCGCCCCTCCTCCCCCTCCCCTAATGGGTGCGATGGGGAGATACGGGGAGGACTTTGGGATCCAGGTCAAGGTAGACTTTTGAAACTCGGTTGAGAAGCCCCAGTGCAATTTTGTGACCACCGTGCCTGCTCTTGTGGCATCTGAAGAAAGCCACGGCATTGCACGCCCAAAGAAGCACTGTAGAAGCTCATGCGCGAATCTGCTGCAGGCCCGGTGACTTCATACAACTGTCTGACGAGCAGATTGATTTGCTTTGGGAGGATGAGCCGAGTCCAAGTTTTTTCTCAAGTCGCCAGAGCACCTGATCTCTCCTGCCATACAGCTCTCGTGAAGGACTGCTCCTGCAAGCCGGTCTAGGCACTGCGCGAGCACTCGCGTGAGGCCGGGATCGGCGAAGTTCTGGCAGCACTTCCCTTGTGGGAACTTCCAGGTGTGTTGTGTGAACTGCGTCTTTCTGGAAGAGTGACTTTGCCTGATAGATGCGGAAAGTCCTTGATAGTGCCGCACCAGAATCCACAGTGTTGTTTTTGCAGGATGCCAGCCACCATCAACCACCACAGCTTTCCGAGCACGAGAACACGCACAGACCATCTGCATGCGCGGCAGTTGAGCTGGTTTGGGCACTGCAGAACAGTACACATGGAGGCGCTGCAGGCGTCTGTAGACACAGCGATGAAGCAGGAGTAGCCCTAGTCTTGCTCGAGGCCCCAAGGCCTAGACGGTGGGGAGCTTGCGAACGGCTCCAAAAAAGGCGTCGCCACTGTGCCTGAATGCTGGAGTTCACCAGGCTTTCCCACTCTGGAATAGAAGGAAATAACTGCGTCTTAGGAGCGTGCTTGAAGCCTACAGGATCTTTGTCCTCCATGCCCCCTCTGGCCCAAATCATATGCCTTTCAGACTAGCTTGCCCGACTCAAATGAAGTTATGGGTATTTCTGTATTGCGTCACACACATTGCATCAGTCCGTGCCCTGAGGCTTGCAAGAAAATCAAGCTCTGCTCATCTCCACGGCAAGAGCTCTGAGAGTGGTGTGATCTTGGTGGTCCCTGGGATGCCTGTGCTGTTCCAGCCCAGTGTTAGGCAAGCCTACGTAGATCTTCTACTGAGTAGCTACTGCAGGTTGGCAGGTTACTGTCAGTGACCGCCAGCAGAGGCCCAGAGTCTAGGCTTGTTTTCACCAAGGTAACGGGGCCGAGAGAGTGCACTCGAGAAACGCTTGTCCTGCGCGGACGAAAAGTAAGACTCGGCGAGTTTTGGCTGTGGGAGCTTTTTGGCAGCAACTGTAGACCGTAGACGTGATTAGACGTGCCATACGCTGATCGTGGCCTTGTTGTGACTGCCGGTCGCTGCAACCGCATGGCTGTCTACAGCCAGTCTCGAAGATAGTGTGCACATTTACACCCAGGTATGATCCTCGCTCACTCACATCAGCACACTGCGCCATAGTGCGACATAGTAAGCCTGAGGGATGTGCTAGTTTGGGCACTTGCTGCGGTGTCAGCCATGGGTGGAGATGGCAGCTTGAGGCAGCCGTCAAGCTCTCCGTGTCACGCATTCATATTGTAACACCTTACCGGAACGTGCCGTGAGGCATGTGGTGCACAAGCGAGTCCACTTGGCATTGACCTTATCGGCTTCGGCTTGATATGGCTAGCGTCACAAGTCTAGTCAAATGTCAGTTCGAGGATACTCGAGGCGCAAGCTTCCTAAACTGCCCTGAGTTTTCCTGGCACAAGGAGCGACACCAGCCCAAACATCGGCGCAAATTTGGATACTTGGAGAAGCACAAGGCGCGGTTCGATGTCTCCGCCTGCCAGGGCGTGTTTCACAGTTTCACATCTCTCGTTACCTTCAAAGGACTATGTGAAGCGAGCCAAAGACTACCACAACAAGGAAGAGATCATCAAAGGTCTACATCGGAAGGCTGGCGTGCCCTGATGCTGGTCATAACAAAGCTCAGGGCGACGCGTTCTGGCAGCAGGCATATTTTAAGAACGAAGATGAGTTCGCCTACGGCATGATGAGCCATGTCACAACGAAGGCTTCCACCTCAGCTTGTTGGTCGTCAAACCAGGTAGAAGGCTCACAAGAGCACAGCTTGAACCTTGCGTAAGCTTGCATGTCAACATCTTCGGCAGGATGGCATGTCTTTGTATCTCGTAGCCTTATGCCGCGTTGGTGCTATGAGAAACGCAGTTGTCATCGTCTCATTGAGAGAAGTAGCCTGTCAGGATGGAAAGAAGCTCAGGAAGAAGGGCCACTTGTCACAGGTCCTCTCGACCCGCACGTCCCGTAGAGTTTGCTGTGTCGTCGCAGAGCTGTTGCAGGGAGAGAGCTCCTAAGCAGACAGCCATCGAGCGCATCGACGGCCAAACTTGTGAATGGTTTTCTTGCCGGGCTCGAACTAAGTGTGACACATGCACTGTAGCTCCCTCCCGCGAGAAAGGTTATTCTGCAGAAGCCCTAGAAGACTGAGAAGACTGGAGTGGGAATTTTCAGATGGTTCGAGTCCACTTCCGACTAAACGCACCTTGTTTCATACATGGAATGCAGCCCGTTGTCTCATTGCCTTGGTCGCATGATGACCATCAACACCCAAGCTGCCATGGTCCCATGCGCAGCGATCAGCTCGCCCGAGCATCTAGGAGTCAGAGCAGGAGTGCGTCTAAGCAGTGCGGAAGGTAGGCATGAGGAGTTTGCATGAGGAGTGGGAAGCACACACGACCTTGGAACAAAGTTTCGCGACAGGAGTCCACACCGCAGCTCTCCCCAGACCTTCAAGTTCAATGTGCTGCTGGCGCGTGCGGCACGCAAGAGCACCCCTCAGCCACCTCATTGCGAACGGCGTGCAGTGGCGTGCGGTGTAGAAGTTGCGAACCATGATGGCAGAATCTGAGGTCGTGGGTCCAGAGCTTGCAGCTGCTTCAGCAGGCCTGCAGAAAGAAGCTTTGGTAGCCTGAAGCCTAGGGAATGGCGTGGCTCTCGTGAAGGCGAAGAAAGCGTATCTTCAGCCAGATGTGGTCGCCCGACCAGACCCAGGGCAGCCCGCAACGCTACGCTACAGTGTACATGAGTTGTAAATGATAGCTGAAGAAGTTCTGGAAGGACACACATGCGGCATGTGAAAGGCGAGCTTGGTCCTTTTTAGCGGTGGACCTGAGGTCACTTACACTACCGCAGCATCCTCCTTGGCTTCGGCGAAGTTTCGTCCTCAGCTGTGGAGGCACACCCGTTCAGTTTCAAGACCAGCGCAGGCTGCTGTGCTTCCATCCAGGCAATTCATTTGCCTTTTGGTGTTCTTTTGCAGCACCCAAGGCGAGCGACAGACGCCTCACTGCTCCT
Source organism: Symbiodinium natans (assembly GCA_905221605.1). Lineage (NCBI taxonomy): Eukaryota > Dinophyceae > Suessiales > Symbiodiniaceae > Symbiodinium > Symbiodinium natans. The sequence continues at coordinate 407,664 of CAJNDS010002845.1, forward strand.
TGAAGAGGCTCGGATCAGGCGCAATGCGGTACAATGTGGCAATGCTGCTCATAGTTCGGTCGTTTTCAACCTGAGATCAGCGAATATTCGCTCCTGCAAGAGGGAGAGAGAGAGACAGAGAGAGAGTTCTGGCCAGTGGGAGTCGCACGCACTGCAAGCAAGCAAGCAAGAGAGAGAGAACTAAACAGAAATAAACTTGCAGGCAGACCGAGCCCACGACAGCGCTAAGCACTGCAGTCGCCAACGCCTATGCTGGACAAAGCTGCTGGGACTGCTGGGATCTGTTGACATTCAGCAGGTTTGCTTGACCAACGGAAAGTTAAAAACTACAAGAACTACCAAGAAGCTGGGACATTTGGTCCAGGGAGGCCGTGACAAAGGCTTGCAACTGGGTGGTCGGGTCGCAACTGCACCCACAGAGCATGAAGCGCCAAAAGCGCAGCATCCAGATGAAAACCGGCTGTGCTAGTAGCATTGTATGGAGGGGGAGCCAATCTCTATGGCCTCTGCATGCCACTGCACGTTGCCGCGAAGGAGCAGACAAGGAGCCTTATGGAGAACATGAAGAGGCTCTGCGATGACTGCTGTAGCCTTGAGACCTCATTATTATGAGGTGCTGATCCTAGCTGTTGCTTGGATCACCGCATGTATCTTTGATGCGGAGAGGCACGGACCGAGCCCAAATGCCATCACGTTTGCGGCCGGGGCCTGAAAGCAACTAGACAATAGAGAGGGCATCCGACAGTATGACTTGAAATGCCCGTGTGATCGAGCAGAGGTTGCGCTGACCAGCTGTGTGGAAAGTCGCTGGGCTGATGCTCAGACCTCAGAGCCGTGGTTTCGCACATACGCGTATCCACGCGGCGGCTCCTTTCCCTGTCCTGCCCCTGTTACTCTGGATAAGTTAGGCTTTCCTAGTGGTGATTCCTGCTACCCTGTCACTTGGCTCTCCGGCGGTTGGCTCGACCTGTCGCGTTTTTGCCTGGCTGGCTGTCCATGTGTTTCACTTCGTCTTGCATCACTCTTCTCGTCTTTAAACATATCCTACAGCGGTCTCCACATCCCTCTCTGGAGCGTATTAGAATGTTACAGCTCCGATGGCCTGAAGCCAATGACAAAAAATCCGTTGATGGCACCACGCGCTCAGGACGTTAAAATGTGATTTTGCTGCTGTTGACGTTCATAGACCGATGCATAAATCGGCGCTTGCAGTTTTGGAAGAAATCCAAGCAGAGAGGGCAACGGCTTGATGTGTGGTTGCCGGTTTTCCGAGCGCTTCCACGGGAGATAGCTGCGTGATGAGACTGGACGCATGGAGAACCCACGGCCAACGGGATAGATCTCGAGGAGCTGTCTTCGTTAGGAACAGTATGGGGCCCGTGGCTCAGTAGTGTGGAGTTGCCCTTTCCCGTCTCACCCTCCCTCGCTCCGTCCCTGTCTGTGCAAGTTCAGAGTACGAGCGGAGTTGAAGAGATAAAGTGACAAACATCAGGCTTTGGTCTTGGTTGGCATCGCCCGGCAACACTTTGTCCTGGACGCCGTTTGCCTGGGTGCAACCGTCGCAGCCTTTCGTACACTGTCTACTCAGTGACTCTACCAGCAACATGTTCTCAATCAGGTGACCGCTTGTGCGGTTTCAGCAGCTTGGGAGCAGGGCCTTGCTGCCTTGCTGAAGGTTTGCAGGCCTCAAATGGCCCAAAGTCCGCAAAGTCCTGTTCCAATGTTTTTACACCATTGTCACCAGCACCATCGCCTTTGGCATGTTGTGCCAGGCAAAGTCTCCGCGCCAACATCATCATGTGCCCAACAGTCAGTCACAATGTCGCTCAGATGTCTTGCAAAAAATATGTGACGGTATCGTTCTTTGGCAGATTCAGGCCCTTGCCGTGTCATACGAGGTACAGTTCTGTTGTCACAGCTTGTGAAAACGCAGCGGTGTGGGCATGGTCCTTGGTCGGATCTTAGATCTTCGTTTTGGCCCAGCACGTCCACAGCTCCAGTCGGTAGTCAGGATGCTGCCCTTTGCCTCTTGGACATACCGGCAGTTCGAGCAGCACCTAGTGCGATGCCCCTCAGACAATGAGTGCTCAGGAGTTTCCATTATTTTTCATGCACTTTCCTCCGACGTTCAGGTGGTGCCCCTGTCGGCGGCGATCAGCACGTTGGAGAAACGCCTCCGCTGGTCGCAAGCTTGACACCCAGACAATTCAGACATATTGGAATGATTGCTAAACTTACTGTACAAGGTGTACCGACAAAAACTTACCCCCCCCCCCCCCCAGGCACTGTCAGCTGCACTGACCAGCTTTCCTGAGGCGCCGCTACACCCAAGCTGGAGTTCGTAGCTAAGCGTTTGCCTGGGACCTTGGCCTAGGCCCTCCAGCTTCTGCGCCAAGTTCCGCTGCGCTCACTTCAGGCGGGTTGCTCAAACCCGGGGGTGCTGCGTGCCGGAATATGTGCAGTTTGCCAAAGTGTGCAGAATGTCCGGTTCATGTAACAGCCGCCGAGACGCCGCTGTTCGAGGGGCATGATAGAAACACATGCTTGGCCACTGCCAGGGCAACCGACACAAAAGAAAATCACAAGCGCAAGCCACCTGTACCAGCAGCCCACAAACGTCCAGGTCTTCTCTCTCCTTAGCCATTCTGTGAACGTGATGTTCTGAACAAGAACATGCGTGCCGGGTTCAAGCTAGTTTGCCAGCTAAGCAGCGGAATATGCCAGAAGGCACGCCAATGGGGTTTCTGCACGTGCACTTAGTCCTGTAGCCCGATGAGTTAGCTGACGCCTCGTCGCCCTTCTGCGCGATGGCAGAAGACGGCCGCATACATGACCCGCAGCAGCAGGCCTGCACTCATGCCAAAATTGTGTTTGGTAGCTAGCGTTTCCTCGGAAATCGCTGGAGAGAAGTTTTGCTTCTCTTCCACAAAGGGTTATTGATCCTGTTGCCGTGGTGTGAACTGAGCAACCTGCTTCCTGCTAGGCGCAAGAAATTCGCGACGTGCTGCAAGGAGTTGGTGCTAGCTTACGACCAGGAGAATGTGTAGAGATGTGTCCGTTTGCTCATGTTTGCTCCGATTGTCAAGGAGTCATGTTGGGCATGTGTGTTAGTCGTGGGTTTTTCTGATGTTCCGCAGCAACTCATAACACAAGACATGTAGATTCGACCCGTGAAGGAGATGGCTGGTACGTGTTGAGCATGCGATGGTGGGATTTGTGGAGAGACTATACACTTTATGTGTCATTGCTGCAAGACAGTGGCACCCAATCTCAATCCAGCACCTGCCAAGTTGAGAAGCACCCAGAGACCAAAAGAAACTTAGCTGCGCCAAGGACAAGCAAACTGACCTGCCGGCGCAGCCTGCTCCCCTGTCTCGGTCATGGAGTGGCACCACAAAAGGCCAGCATGAGCGGTAGAGGACCTGGCAGCATAGCAGACGCGAACTGCGGCACGGCTGTGTATTTAGTGAAAGCGCACGCAGGTGAGCGGCCTTCGGAGATAGATAACTCCGATTTGCTGCCCAGGCGTGGCGATAAAGAGATTTGTGCATCTGTACATCTCGTCGTATGACTCATGACTCTTCCATGCCAGCTGGGAACAGAGTATCATGCTGCAACATTGTCTCACTGCATGTACTGGCAAGTGCAATCACGCAGAGTGCATGAATGTGAGAAGCGAGGCCAGATTGCACTCGGCTTCAAAGTGGCTTAGTGGAGTGTCCCGGATGCATGGAGACCGCCCCAGGCGGGAGTCAAAGCCTTTTTGAGTTCCCAGGTTGATGCCATGCCGTAGAAAAATCTAGGCCCAGGGCATGTTGTTGTCCTCCACCAAATCTCTCGGAGCACTTGGGGCTCCCACTCTCCACCCAGGAACCAGGACTTCATACTCCTGCACGAGGCACTGCCTTTGTGCACATATGTGCACGGAACATCACGGAGCATCAGACCCCCGACAGGAGGCGTGGAAGAAGCTGCACTCGTGGTATGGTGGGGGGCCAGCTCTCAGGTGTGGACGAATGTAACGTGACAGCGCAACGAAGATACGAAGACCGAAAGACCTCATCTTTGCACTTTACACAGTATCTTGCCGCAGGCGCGTTGTCATCGGCAGCTTAGAGAACCGAGCGCAGTTGCCCCTCGGCCGTTGAGAAATCCTCAGGCCAAAAAAGCAGGTAGCTCGAGCCGCACACCAAATACCGATGTTCAACATCTGAGGCGAGTTGAGCTGTACCCGCTGTGCCTGACGGTTTTCCAGGTGCCTTCCAGTAGGCAGCCTTTCAAGAAGTCAGGTTCTCAAAGAGTCATGCCTCTGCAAATATCATGTCGTCAAGATCCTTCCGCTCCCCATCTTCTCTTTTCTGGGCTGTTTTGGCTGCGCTCTCGAAATGCTTTGCTGGGATTGCTTGTTTTTGCCTTTCGCAAGTCTGTCGCTGGAGTAGTCTGCAATGTCCTTTGCCACACTCACAGCCCAGTGGACTCCAGCTGCTCGGAATGGCACCTTTCGGGTTTGCGCCCTGCTGTCGCCCGCTTGCGTGTATACAGTCACATACCCCACTGGGCCACTGGGTGGTAACTTCAGTGGTGTCGGGTCTGTGTCGGCTTCTAATGTCCAGAGGCTGGGCCTATGTTGTCCCCCTCCCCTCCCCCGCTCTTTAAACGGATGCCCCCTTTGGTGTCCAAAGAAAGCTCTCCCTCGGCAGCCCCTGGGGAGGGGCAATTGATTTTAAAGGCGCACGACGCCCGGAAAACTTGTCTTAATATCCGGCCCCTTTGACGATGGCCCGGTCCTGAATAGCCGAGCCTTAACCAAAGGGGTCCCATATTTCTTGTCGGCCCCCTCACGTGGTCCCTGAGTTCGGCAGTGTTGAGGCTCGGCATGTCTCCTGCTGAAAACCCGATGCTGCCGGGCCAGGTTGATGATTATGGCAACGTGGAGCCCGACGACAGAGGCTTGCAGATCATGTGCTCGACAAGTGAGACGGTGGAGCAGGCCAGTGGGTTGCAAAGGAGGTCTGATGACAGATAGTGGCATGTAGTTCCCGAGTCTGTCCCATATCCCATAGTTTCCAGGTTCTCCGCAATGTTCGCAAGACACCCAGACGCTGAAGTCATCAGTGAAATCGGTAAATGTTTTGATCCACTGAGTACACGTGTTTTGTCACGCCCAGTCACAAACTTGAACCTCCGGCATCCGGACGATCTGCATGCTGTGCAGCTTCGAAGCACACAGCTTTGGCCAGGGCTGTAAGGGCGCTCTGCTATCAAGCGCAGTCGCACGAGAATCACCAAACCAGGAAGATCACTGGAGGTACAGAAATGGACCCCACAAGAAGTGAAGGATTCCAGGCTAGCTGGAGTGTTTATGGTTCTCAGGTGAAAGCCCATGGTCTTGGCAAAACCGAGGCGCCTGTGGTATCGCCCAAACTTCGAGTTGGACCAGACTGCCTTGGACTCTCTTGAAGGTTGGTTCGGGAGACTGTTACATGTCTCAGAGTCCTCGGCAGAGTACTGCGCTTGGTCTCTCGGAATCGCTTGGTCAAAGATGTGAGTCAGGTCAGCATGACTTTCAAGTAATTTTCTGTTCTCTTGTTTGGAAGGTTGGGAGCAGCTGGAGAGAGAAGCCACGCTGGAGGACGTCGCTTGGATCATCTTGGGACGACATCATGCGCGAATGATTCGAATGTGCGGAGCCCCTGCCCAGCATTGCGATCCTGCGACAGGTTGCAGATGGGGCATCAATCCTCTTGGAAAGAAGCCGCGGTGAGACGCCCGCTACCTTAGACGCAGTGCTAAGTTTACGATGCCTTGCGATCCACCTAAACGCAGTGCTCGTTTGAGCGATGGCAAGCCAGGGTTTGCCAGGGCCCCTTCAGAGAAGCTACTCAGGTGGCCGTTTTTCCAGAGGTTAAGACTGGAATACAAGCGCCAGAACTTCAAGGATACCGATGCTGTCCGAAGAGTCCGAATACCACACGTGCAGTCTCACAGATCACCAGCAGAAGGACCCACGAAATGCTGACGTGGTGCTGGAGGTCGGTGATAAGATCGATGCAAGCACCACGACCGAGGAGCAGAAGCAACATGGCCGGAGATGGCTGGAGTGGTTTAGGGTTTAGGGCTTAGGGTTTAGGGTTCAGGGTTTAGGGATGAGGGTTGAAAGGGAAGGCAGACATGTTGCCAGACTTAGCGAGGTTGCGCTCACAAGTGCCTGCTGGTCCATGGTTGAAACCGGCTCAGAGTAGCTCTTTACCATTGACTTCTTTCTCCTCTTCAGGTGGGACCACTACCAGAGGGATTACGTGTGGAAAGATGTCGTGTATTGGTATGCTGCTACTGTTGCAGAGGTGGAAGAGCCTCGGCTTTCATGGACTGTTGAGTTGCGGACCAGGGTGGACTGCGGCTGATTCTGCTCCCTGCTCAGGAAACCCGACTCCTGGTGCAGTTCCACAATCGCCCGAAGCCCAAGGCCTTGCATGCAGAAAAGCCTTCAATGGCCTTCAGCCTTCCGAAGCTCCGATGCAAAAAGACCGGTCAGGGCAAGAGCCTCTCCACGGCCACACTTCTCGAAGAGGGCGGCAAGGCCGAGCCAATTGAGGCCCGGCCAAGTTTGCGCCTTCTTGCGAAGCAGTCAGAGCGAACATGTAAAGCTCACAGGTTGGGAAGAGCTACGAGTCGTTGGACAGCGTCCCGGCTGCACATACATCTACACTACTTAGTCACCAATTACTTGAGGCTTGATCTAAAGGTCCGCGGCTGTGGTTTCGCGCAAGCGGTCTTAAGGGGTAAAGCAATATGTCCGCGAAAGTCTCGCGATGGGTCTGCGAAAAAAAATCCGACATTCCGTGAAAGTTGTTACGGAACAGCGTGGGCGAATATAAATAAACCTGAAACAGAGCGTGCCATCAGTCTTCAGGCATACAGGCCCCAAGCCCTCTCCTGCCTCAGCGACTGCGTAGCAAAGCTTGCGAGCAGTTGCAGTTTCCAGCTTCAGCTTGAGAGTATGTCAGTTCTTGAAGAAGTGTTGTAGGTTTTTTCCCCGAAAGTCCGTGAAAGTGGCAGACTTTTCAAGGCCATGGCCCACGACTTGGAGTCGCGCTTTGCCCCAGACTCCATGGATCCTGAGACCTAAACCCAGTAGAAGTAGCAGTAGTAGGAGAAGTAGTAGTAGTAGTAGTAGTAGTAGTAGTAGTAGCAGCAGGAGGAGGAGTAGTAGTAGTAGTGGTAGCAGCAGCAGTAGTCATCGTCGTCGTCGTAGTAGTAGTAGTAGTACTACTAGAAGAAGAAGTAGTAGTAGTAGTAGTAGCAGTAGCAGTAGCAGTAGCAGTAGCAGTAGCAGTAGTAGTAGTAGTAGTAGTAGTAGTAGTAGTAGTAGTAGCAGTAGTAGCAGTAGCAGTAGTAGTAGTAGTAGTAGTAGTAGTAGTAGTAGTAGTAGGAGTAGTAGTAGTAGTAGTACTAGTAGTACTAGTAGTCGTCGTCGTAGTAGTAGTCGTAGTGGCAGTGGCAGTGGCAGTGGCAGTCGCCGTAGTCGTGGTGGTGATGGTGGTGGTGGCGGTCGTCGAGGAGTCATAGTCGCAGCAGCAGTACCGTGGAGTTTGGGACTTCTACTTCTACTTCTACGTCTTCTTCTTCTACTAACATGGCGCGTGAAAGACCCGCGAAACCAAATCCAGATGAATTAATTTTGATCAGGACTTGCAGGTTTGAGATGTCTTAATGTCTGCGGGTGAGTCGACATGCCGAGGTTGCTCTTTTGATGTAGCACGCTAGTGGGTTTGTTGTGGTGAATGGTCGGAATGTCGCATCGTGTGAGAAGAAACTGCCAGGCCGTGGAAATTGGCACCAGGCCGGGCTGTAATTAAGAAGGCAAGGGAGCCTGCGAATCGCAGATGGGTATATACTGCAAGGGAAGGGTGGCAAAGCGAACCTGGTTTTTCGCAAGTCTTTCGGTGCCATAGTGCTGTAGCTCCTGAACTAGCGATGTAAGCGGAGCTGTGGACGGGCTTTTCGCTGACTCAAGAGGGTTCTTGATGCGCATTTGAGGCAGCAGGGCAGCAGGTGATTTTTCCCGCACCTGAGCCCAGAAGTTCCAGAATTGTCGGTGCTGTACAAGACACGCTCCATTTCAGTACCGCATCGTGAACCCAACGATGGGACGACTGAAGTGAGCCACAACCTCGCCGCATTTGATCCTTGAGGTTTCACCCCTTCTTCCAATAAAGAAGAACGCACATTGAGAATGCATGATGTGAGCCCTCCGCCGACCGGCATTCTGCAGGTAACCATCACTGCCGACAATGGCGATGAAACGCAGCCCGGCTGTGGAACAAATCGTGGAGTGTCGGGGAGGGCTACGCAGTAGCCGGACAGGTATGAGGCACAACTCCTAGACGAGAACAATACGTGGCCTGCACCATCCTCAGGTTCTCAGCATGCATCATGAAGTGCCTGTCGCTGCACATCGTGCTGGGTTCTTGCGGTGCCCCAGGTAGTGCAAGCAGAGAACGTGCGCCAACTGTCGAAGCTGACGATGGACACCATCATCCTGCGCAGCATCGCAGCACCCTGAAATCCTGTGTGCCGCACGGCAGGACGCCGAACAAGCTTTTGAGAAGATCTTTGCCCGGTACAGCTCCAATGGTGTCATTGAGCGCCTCGCCCTCAGGCAACCGAAAGCAACCGTGCCTGACCGAGGCCTGTTCCTGGCGTCTCGAGTTGCATGTTGAGCGCCTAGGTGGGGGACTCCGCGGCCTGCTGTCCTGCGCCACCAACGAGTACATTCCAGAGGAGTGCTCCATGCATCGCGAGCCATAATCAGGTAGAAGAAGTGCCAGTCGTTGAAATTCTGAAATACACGTTCTGATGAGCTTCGAGAGGCACTATCACCCTTCAGCGCACTTGTTTTGATGTTGGAGTAAATGTAAATGAACCGGGAGTCGGAAGAAGACACTGATTTCACACATTTCAATACTTGCATCTCGCCAGTACTTCTGCAATAGCATGGATGCCAGGCCATAGCAAGTGAGGCACCATCTCCCTTGCTAGTGTTGGCGTTGACTCGTTGACGAACATTTTTTTGGCTCTCAGTCCTTTGCTACTTGAGCCCGGCTCTAGTGTTGGCTCTGCTGACGCTCATTCATGCACTGTCCGCTTCCTGGCAGCATTAAAGTCTTATCAAATCTCTGCACATCCTCAGATGCCTTGCGTTGTCCAGTTCTGCCAGCAGTATGAGCAGCCAAGGCTTAGCAATCACTTATGGTGATGGCGAGGTTGCTCAGCATCACGCTCGTCCTGCTCGTTGCACCAGTGTCCTTAGCACAGCCTACTGTCGCGGGGGAGTTCTTGGAGAAGAAACCAACACAAGTTGTGGCACAAGATCCTCCCTCCACGACGAGGCTTGATCCAGCAGTCGCCACGGAAGTGGCTCCCTCGTCACATGCGACCCCAGCAGCGCAACAACAGCAGGAGTTGAAGGAGTCCCCAGTGGCTCCTGCTCTAACCGTCACCGTCTCAGCGCGGTCCACACAAGGAGCCGCGCGTCCAGAACAAGCCTTTGCGGCTGGTCTGAATGCTGAGTGAAGTTAGCACAGAAGCTGAGGATCGCGATGGCCCCCCTCTCCCCCCCCCCCCCAAAAAAAAAAAACTCAAACAACAAAAAGAACCTTAATATTCATGACAATCCAGCCAGCCCGCTCACGGAAACGTCGATTCCAGTGCTCGCCGCTACGAGCAATCTTTTGCACATGCTGAAATGCTGACTAAAAATTGGGGCTATCTTTCCTCTTTTTTTTAGGGGGGGGGGGGGGGGGAGGAGGGGGGGGAAGCCGTATCAATTTAGCGGACGTTGGCTTAACTTGCTAGGAAATCTGTCGCTTCGCTTGTATCATCGAGATGATGCTGCACAGTAGTACGCTGGTAGTACTGGAATCGAGGTTTGTTCCATGAGCCGAATGTTGATTTGTAGTACATGCCCATGTCTGCATGCACGAGTGTGTATTCGTGTACATGTGTTCTGCGCTAATGTTGCCTCGCATGTAGATTTTTGATGATTTTTGCAGGTACGTTTGAGAATGCGGGATGTTAAAACACGCCTTGAAATGATAAAGGTACGCTCGTGATGCGCATTGTCCGGAGCACTTAGGCACAGCACTCATGTTGAGTCGAATTTGTGCCGACTGTTGTCGGCCCCTTGGTCTACTCGTCATCGACATCGTGAAAGCCAAGGTTTGGCCTTGTTCCATATGTGGCCCAATGCGTTCCAGTCGCGTGCGAATTCCACGGTCCAAATCTCCTTACATCTTGCTGCAAGTCCGCAGCTGCGCGTAGCACTCGTGTAACAAGGTAGCAACGTGCACGTGTTGGTGTCCGAGTCGCTCGATGCGAAAACATGTTGCAGGAATTCATTCTAGCAAGTGCCTGTCGGGCTCGTTTCTTTGGGTCGGCAGGCCTAAGTAGACGTGTAGACAAGCTTGGTCAAAAGAAAAAGCTCAAGAAGTTCAGCTGTCTTCAGTCACTGCAGTGAAGCTTGGTCAGCTCTGCAAAGCAGCGCTTCCTATCTAGGCTGTGTAGCTGATCTAAACTCATCATGTTGAGACTTCCGGACAGCTTTGCACTATCGCATGCGAATGTGCTGTGCCCTCGTCGTCCTTGTTGAAGGTTTCATTCCCTGTACCGAATACCGAAGACGTGACTTGTCTTTTGCTCTGCATTCAGGTGCTCGAGGTGCCATTGGCCATGCCTCCGAAGGAGGCAGCGGCGAATCCTGCTGCGGCTTCGACAGCCACGGCACCAGCCTCCACAAAAACAGCACTTCCAGAGAAGGCCGCGAGAGTAGTTCATCTGCAGCGAACCCTCCCACAGTACGTGCAAAGCTGCAGGTACCTCCAGCCACAGCGGTGGCAACTTCAACGCCCGCTACTGCGGACACGGTGCCTCCGCCTGTCAAGGAGCAAGCCTACTCTGCGCAGACTTGGAATCCATGGCGGGTGTGGCAAGAGCTGAGCGCTCTCGAGTCCCTGCTTGCTGGCCACATGCCTGCAGTATCTTGTGGTACCATGAAAAAGTGACCCCAAGTGTGCGACAGTGCGACAAGTACCACGCATGCGCAACTCATCTTTACAGAACTTGGCTGAGATGTGGGTCGAAGCTGAGGTCTAACGTTTGCCAGCATGGTGAAAGCGATGTGCATGGCTGGAAATATCCTCGTGCAAATCAGCCCCTACCCCCAGGTGCAACGTTGGGAGCTTCGAGGCAGCACTGGGGAGTCGGATGCAGCGCCATATGTTTCGATTGCCTTCGGTGGCTGGCAGTGGTGCTACTATGGCTTCTTTGCGTACTTCATCACCTCTCGCAGTGGCTTTCTGATCCTTGTACATTCCAACTTCTTAGGGGCCATTTTGGGGTCATACTACATCATCACCTACTTCCGCAACTGCAAGAATCCGGAGATGCTCCAGAACTTGCAGAAGTATCTGGCTGCAGTTGTTGCCCTGATCCTGCTTCAAGTTTGCGCGCTCACAACGCTTCCTGTTGAGCGTGCTCTTTTCATGACTGGTCTGGTATCATCTTTCTGCAGCTTCGTTGGGGCCATTTCCATGCTCTTCTGCCTGCCAGCAGTGATCCGTGCGAAAGACAGCAGGGCCATTCCTGGACCGCTGGTTGGGGCTAACTTTGCAAGCGCAGTGGTTTGGTGCATTTGTGGCTTGATGCTCTCAGATCCCATGATCGCTGCACCCAACGTCGTGTGCTGCCTGTCGTCCCTTCTGTGCTTGTACCTGAAGCGGCTCGACCAAAAATGCTTCGAGATTCTTGCGTTGAAGTTGTGAGCCTTCTTCTTACGCAGAAGAGCCGCTGACATGTTAAGGATGGTGTACCCGCATCCCGACGAGAGTGCGCAGGATGAAGTAGACGTGCCACGGCCGATCAAACAGAGGGGCTGGCAGCTTGCCTAAACAGTGTGTAGTTTCGTGGTCCGTTGCATCACTTTGCAGGGCATGCGCCTTGTTTGCGCTTGCAGGGCCTTTGCAGTGTCTTGCAGTCTCAGGAAGCAGCTTGGGTTCCCGGAACCAACAGAAGCGACGCCGCTGGCTGTGAACACCCACAGCGGCACTGGTGGAACATTCTAAGATGCGTGTGCAACCCACAAGCCACCACTTCGGGCTGCTATCCTTTAGACATGTTTAGAACACGTCTAAGAAGCCATGGCATCATAAGACTGAAGTTCGTTGTAACCCAATATTGAAGTGGATTGCTGACGGCGTGTATAGACAGCTTTGCCTCAACATTGCGGGCCGGCTGTGTGACCACAGCTGGTGCACAGCTGCGCCACACCCAAGGCCTCAGGTGCCACGCTGCTAGACTGCTAGTTGCGTGTGGCTCTCGACGCTCTGAATCACGTCACGTGTCATGCAGTGGCCATGATGAGAGCCTTGCAGCTGACAATGGGGCCGAGAGGGGGGGGGGGAAGCAAGAATGATTAAGGGTTGGAGAGATAGGCTTTGTTTCTTGCTTAACGAAAGCCTCAGGGCCACTGCACGGCACGCCTTTGACACCTACAGCACCCAAATCAGACCAGCAAGACCCGGCATAGTTCCGGAAGGCTGGCACGCGAAGCAAAAAGCTCTGCCAAATTGTAGACATGCCCGAGAATCATGTGACTCTGTTAAGTCCTGACTGTTAAGTCCTGGCTGCACAGAGACCTATCCGGCAAGCGCTTTGAGGACTCCTCCAGAGTGGCAGAGTTCCTGAAGCCACCATTCGGCACTGATGCAGGCAGCAGCTTTGGCAGCCGAGTGCAGTGGGATTAGGCGTGTCATGCAAACCTGTGGACATCTGTGGATCATGCAAGCCGCTTGTTTCCAGCATGTTGATCATCTCAGTGACATGCACGCTGGCACACTTCAGGGGTTCAGTTTAGTGGCGTCGCGCTTTTGCCAGGAGTGCCCCTGGAGGGTCTCAAAGAGTACTGGCGTCAAAACATCGCCGAAAGCCTAGCATTTTGAAGCGGATGCTGCGCAATTCTGCACGCACCCAGAGAGGTGCAATCGGTACGTGAAGCTTGCTCGAAGCAGCAACTAAGACTAGCTCGAATGCCCTTTTGAAGGTTGCTTGTCGGTACCACGTTGCTGAGGTCCGAAATCAGGATACTCAAAGCTACTTCTTGAAGAATGCGCCGTCGCTGCAAGGGAATGTTGTCTTGTTTTGCCTTGGATCACCCACTGTGTTTGGATCTCCACGTGCAGCTTGCTGCAATGCACCCGCCCCGTGTCGCCTTTTGCACGTTCTCGAAACATCAAGAGGTTTCAACGACTTCCTCAATAAATCACAGTTGGACTGCGTGCACGGTGCTGTGCACACCTCGTGCATCTTGCGTGATGACAGCTGGGTACATTGGATCGGAAGAGTATCGTGAGCCAAGGAGCTCTCGCGACTCTTTGAGCGAGTGGGCGCGGCTTGAGATGCGATTCATGGGTCTGCTTTCTTTGATAAGTCACTCTGCCGTGCCTTCGGAAGGGGTGTGGAGCAACTTCAGGTGGAAATGCGCAGCCCGGAGGAACAGCTGCTGGCACAAGGCAGGAATCCCAGCAGAAAGGTGGTGGTTGACACGGTTTGAGGGGCTCTTCCGGCGATGAAGGATTGATATCGGTGTTGGGTTCGGTGTGCATATGCTTTGCAGCAGAGATTGGCTGAGGACATCACACACTTGTTCACCCAGTTGCAGCAGCTAGGATTTAAGAGCCTGCCATATTCCGAAGAAGGACTACAAACTCGGGCTCGAATAGCATGACAGTGTTGGTCAATGCCCAAAGCTATTAAGCTTGGCTAGTGTGTCACCTTTGTGTGTGTCACCATAGAGACGACTATGGCAAGGTTTTGTAAGCACAGCCAAGCTGAGAGGGTCGGCATTGCATCAGAACATACAGCTTGCGTTGAACCAGAAGAGCCGCTGTGCTGTGCGCATGTTGTTCGAGTTGTTGCCTACCAGCCCCCATGTCAGGCCGTGAATGGATTGAGCGAAACTCTGATCGTCTCGCACAGTACAGGAGCCAGACGGAACCCCAATTCCAGGACGGGGGATGGCCATTCTGGTATTTCAACCGTTAAAGCCTTTGAGATTCCCTCTATTGTGCTCGGCTGAGATGACATGATCCCTTTGCAAAACCTTTGGTGCCTCTGCAGAAGCATGAGATTACCATCTGCTTCGGATGATCGTGTGGCCAGCTGTGCAACAGGACACCAGGAGTTTTCGCGATTTCCGCCGGAGAGATCGGTTGGACGCGCGATTCGGCGTGGAGTGGCAAACAGCAGAGGTTCTGGAAGTGAACTGGGAGGATGCTTGGTTAGCACAAGCGTGGCTCTTGTAGCTCTTGCACCTTGTCCCATGTATTGAGGTGCATTGATGTTGATCTATGTATTGGAGCAGCTATTTTCGTTGTGTACGTGTGTCAGAAACGACCAGCTGTGAGGAGATGACTGTGCTGGTTCAGACCACTCAGCCGAACTCCGCAGCTCGCCCGAGCAGCGTTGGGGCTAGGTCGACCCCGAGTATCGTCGTGTGAGCCGTACGACATGCCTCTTGAGTAGGAGGTTTGCTATTCATCACCTTTGGGTGATGGCCGCATCCGCTAGAGTCGCAAAAGTAGGCTTCAATACACCCTGCCCGAAGCTTCGACAGTGTCTTGTTGCTTCGGCCTTGTACTGCCCAGTCCGATGCCCATGTCTTACGCTATCAGTTCCAAGAGTATGGCAAGCATCGGTCGATGCTGCACATTGCCCATCATGAATCAGATCCGCCCTGGCCAACATGCCAAACGAGAGATGAGCACGAGCAGCTCTGAGGTCAACTCTCCGAGCCCAAAGTCGCAGCGAGAGTGGATCCCAATGGAGTCGGAGAGGCTCGCCGAGTTCGAGACGAAGAGTCTCGGGGCTCAGAGCCGTCAGAGCCATTGTGGCTTGAGATGCGAAAAACATCGCGGTGCATTAAATGCAATTTTGCTCTCCGCCATGTGGCTGAGGCCAGCAGGCGGAGCACGAGGCCGAGCCAGCTCCACTCTTGGCTCGCTCGGTGAGCACTGGCGGCGTGTGCCCGCGTCCTGGGGCCTGCGGCCTTCAGAATCTGGGAAACACGTGCTTCATCAACTCCATGTTGTATCTTGCCGACTATTTCAAGAAAGAAACTTGCAATGCAGAGGGGTCGATGGGCACATGCCCACTTAGAAGCATCCCGCAGTAAGCCACGCCCTCCCAGGCAGTGCCTCTCAAATTCTACAGATCTTCGGTCGTTTTTTGCCGGCACTTCAGGATGCCTGGTCAAGAAGAAGAGTCGTTTCCTTTGTTGAGTTAAGATGGGATCTAAGATGATATTAAGATGATGCTCTGCCTGGACACGCCATGGAACCTAGAGGAAGTGTCCGTAGCGATAATCCGCATCGTTTCAAAACCTCTTGTCTCTTCTTTCCAGTACGGCTTGTGAATTTTGACCTTCACTTGTCTAACTGAATCCACTGCAGCCGTGCAATGGAGCAGTGCAATGGGCAGGCAATCCTCCAGCCTTTGTCAACCAGATCAGCACCTCGCCACTCTCCACAGAGGGTCGCATTGCGAGGGAGTTTTCGCAACTTCTTCGCCTGATGTGGTCCAACGAGCAGCTTGCATGCAGGGAGGGCAGACATGGCGTAGCGGCGTAGCGGATTGCAGTCTTAGTCGTTGGCGCAGGTTTTTGCCATGCACAGCATGCAACTGCATGCAATGTATTAGAGGCGATCCGGTTGGCAGCCGCAAGTAAAGCCCATTGCAAGCGCCCTGCACAATGGATCCTCGATACAGTCTCTGAAGTTGCAACCCACCCTAACCCACCCCAAGCTCCAGTCAAAACCATGAATGGTCACAGACCATTCCCTGCTTAGAGTGACCATGTCAACGTGCAACCAGAGGGACCTTAAACCAACTTAAACTCCTCATAGTAAAGGCTGCGCCACTTCCTCGCTAGGGCCCACCCCAGCTGGGAAGTGGCGCGAGCCCGACGGGGGGGTTGAACTGTCGCGAAATGGGCTCGCCAGGAAACGGAGCGTGGCCCCCGCGGCACTGAAGAAGCTCATAGGCCAGAAGAGGCCCGAGTTCAGCGGCTTCTCGGCCGACTAAACCTCGAGGCATAGGGTATTGCTGACACATGGCGCGTTCAGACTCTCGACCGTCAGTTTTTCTTGCCAAACCATGGAATCCCAGATATTTATCCGCATGGCGAGAACCGTAGCTCAGTGATATTTGCAGCTTCCTTAGCTAGCCAGGCTATCAGCAGCATGATGCTCAAGAGCTCTTGTGCTTCCTCCTGGATGCGCTGCATGAAGACGTGAATCGAGCTCCGTATCCGTTTCCGCCTGCAGCCGAAGAAGAGGAGGATTCCACCAAACCAGAGGAAGAGCGGGCTAGGGAGATGTGGGAACAGCACAAAAGGCCAGGGACCCTGATTTCTGCAAGAGATTCCAAGGAGTTTTGTGAATGCGTTGCATGCACACAGCTCTGATTGCAGTTCTGCAGGCGTAGCGATTCGGAGATTGTGGACCTGTTCCAGTTCCAGATCCGCTCCGAGCTGGAATGTCCAGAATGCCACAACGTGCATCCCGTCGCCATTTGCTCCATACTGTTCTGTGCATTTCGTCTACAGTCAATCTACAGCGTCCCTCTTTTTCGTCAACGCGCGTTCGCACGATATTGCACTGGCGCCATTGCCGGCCCACTGGAGAAACACAGTGAAACACCACCTCATGACGTTTGAGGGAGTCCAATAAGGTCTAAGGACTCCCCTAAACATCCTCAAGCCTGCCTGAATCCTTGAGCCTCTGAGCCTCAGGAGCGTCACTTTTGACCCCATCATGTACCTTACGCTGCCTGTGCCGAAACCTCCGCACTCGGTGAGTGTGACGGTGGTGCCTGCAGACTACCCCCTTGCACCTTTGCAAACCATCGATCTGGAGGCCGGCTCCAGAAGGCATGATTCCTAAGATTTCCTAAGAGTGCCGTCGTCGGCTGTGAAACAGACGCCTCCTCCGCGAAAGGGGCATGTTCCTGCGCTTTTGTGCGTCACTGTCCCATGCCACATTTCCTTTGGCAGGTTGCGGAGACTGCTACGATGGAAGAGATGGAAAGTGCGCTTTGGACTGCCTTGGGTCGGACTCCCACGATTCCCTCGTGCTTTTGCTTTGGAGATGTCTGCTATGGACGAATCTACAAGCACTTCAACCCACATGATCTGGTCAGCACAATCCGACCAATGGACAACGTCCACGCATTTGAGGCGACTTGCTTGCTGAGAGCTTTCGGACGAGTCATGTCATAATCTGATAGCTGGAATTGCATGTGCCGCCATGGCGGCCTTAGGTTCAGTTTCAGGGGCTCTGGTCTTCTCAGTTTGGTAAAGTTTCGAAAGGTTTGGGAGCACGGTGAGAGCACAGAGAGTTTCCGCACCGGCTATCAAATGATCGATCGTCCTCTCATTGGCTTAATGTCGGCTTGGTCTACTGCAAGTGATCACCCAGATCAAGACTGTACAGCATGCGGTGTGCATGTTGGATCACCTTTCACCAGGCTCGCTGGGGCTATCCGGGGGTTTCGGAGTTAGAATGCGGAAGGACGTTTATCTAACTCTCATTATGTTAACCGCTTAAAGGGTTTGAGGTTAAGTGGTTGTGGAGTGGAAGCCCTAGCTCCCAGACCCCTCTCGGCTCGGCCTGACCCAGTGTGCAGCTGGGCTGCCGTCTCACAATCATTCGAAGACCGTCTCTTGTAGTTTGCGATTTGTGCAGTGTGCTTGGCGGAGGTACAGCTCAGCCAAGATGTCAGCCCTGCGGATCATCATTTCGTAGACGTGGTGGTCAGGAAGAGGGGCAAGGCCACAACAATGGCTGCTGGATCTGCTTGGCAGTATGACAAGTTCGACACGCCGCGGCTACTCGCCGTCACGCGCAATGCACAAAACTCAGATGTACATCACCAACTAACGAAGATGGCCGAGCACATGCTGAGTGCTTGCAACGTTCCTCCACCCTGGTCTTTCGAGATCTCAGCAGAGTTGGATCCAAGCGGCATGAGGGGCGGATTCTTGACTGCGCAGCAGCTTCTGCGATTGCTGGTCAGGTAGGCAAATTGTAACAAGATGCCAAGACTAGGACAGCAAATAACTCGCAGGAGATCTCCTGCCGGACAGAGATACGCCCTTCCGGTCTGGTCCACGACCTCCTCAGACTTTGGGGATTGACTTCGTTCAGGCGAACCTTGGATCTGAATTTCAGATTTGAGGCAAAGGGCGAGGACTTAATGGGCGGGTAATGTGTGAGAGATGCTGAGAGCAGGGGGGGAACATTGGGTAATGTAGGTAATTACGGGTCCGCCAGCACCACCAAGGAAGCAAGCAGACATGCTCAAAGAGGCATTGCCCAAGCCACCGCCAAATGGCAAAGGATCAAAGGGAGCTGGTGGTGGCACCACACTCATCTCCTGTCTGAAGAAAGGTATGGAGAGAGAAATCCTTGCCGAAGCAGAGCCATGGGTCGCGTGAGGCATTTTTTGAAAGAAGGCTCCTGATGCGGTTTTTACGATATAATCTTTTGTCTGGTCTTGCTACAGCTGGTCTGAGGACAGTGTGTACTGCCGGAAGTGCAAAGAGTTCCGGCGCCAAAGCAAGAAACTGGACGTGTGGTCTCTACCTCCTTTGCTGATTGTTCATCTGAAACGCTTCGGCCGGGAAAGGCAGATGTTCGTAAAACCTGCACAGCCTCGGGAAGCCAACAACGCCTCATTGCTCTTGATTGACGACTCCCTAAGAAGCCACAGGAGCTGCACGCGCCAACCCGCTTCTGACAGCCCTGCTTCTTGCCAGGCTTGATGGCCCTTTGGTCAAGCTGCGGTGCGCAGTGGATTTCGAGCCACAGCTGGATCTGCAGGCTGGCGGTGGAATGCATGGTGTGTGCGAGAGTGAGAGTGTGTGTGTGTGTGTGTGTGTGTGTGCGCGCGCGCGAAGAAAGTCTCGAGTGCAGCCTTTGCAGGAGTTCATGCGTGGATCCAGCTGCACGAGCACGAGATTTCAGCTGTATGGAGTCGTGAACCATCATGGCAACGTCGGCGGAGGGCACTACACAGCACATGCAGTGCTGCGGCTCCAAACACACCAAGAAAACCTCGTCCTTGCAGATGTTGAGCCCTTCTAGCCACTGGCCGGATGGATCGAATGCCGAGGTCGTGACATCACCGGCTCCAGATCCGCTTGACCAAGGCGAGTGGTACAACTTCAATGACTCCTTGGTCGAGAAGGCCTTGGCACATCTTGGCACCAGATCCTTTTTTCAAGAGTCTTAGGGAAGTTTTCATGGAGAAAACTTGCTTGGGGGGGTTGACGCATGGCGAGACGGCTATCTGCAGGCAAGCCTTGCTGATCTGGACAAGGAGGCCTGCTTTTCTCGGTTGCTGCTCAAGGTTGCGATTTGGGAGCTGTAGCCTTGCAGCACAAGCTCGCAACACACATCTATGACACTAGCAGCCACTGGCAGCATTCCAGACCTTGTGCTTGATGATGGCACAATTCTAGACACTTCTCAATTTACAAGTTTCCTGCGACAGGCTGCATACGTCCTGTTCTACCACCGCATCGATTCCTGAGACGCCTCGAAGAAGCGTGGGAGCCAATCAGTGGAGGTAGTCATGCTTGACCGTCCCTCAGGCACAGCTTTCTTGGGCAAAAGTTCTGATGCTGCCCTGCGAGACTGCACTGGCGGGCCGCCATTGAAGCCTTAAAAGCAGTTAAAAACAGGCAGCGGTGTGCGGCAAGGCCTCTGGAAACTGCTCAAAGGCAGCATGGCCACGTCCTTGCCACCTGCCAGCCCATCGCAGAGAGTAGGAACAGTAGAACAGAGTAAGGTCGCCCGTGTAGCTCTCCGGCAGTCTCTGTCATGATCAGGCAAAACACCTGACAGCATTACTGCAAATGATGCTCTGCTTCCAGTCCTCGACTGTGCAGATGACTGTGGCTTTCACTTGCACGCATGCAAGTTGCCAGCCGCAGCTTGTGCAGAAAGAGCTTTGGCCAATTGCTGCATTGTCACACCATGCGCTTTGCTTGCACTGGCCAACAACATTGCATGTTCAGAGGCAGTCCTGAGAGCACTCGAGGCGAGCATCGTCACCAAGAGTGCCGCAACGTCTGCATGCGCACGCTCCAGCGCATGGCTTAACACAGGGATGATGCGTATACATAATGGGATGGACGTGGTTTGCACTACTGTAGAGCACACCTGCTGGCATCGGAATCCATGGATTGCAGTGTTTCTGTGTGGTCTGCTTGGAGTATTCATCATCATGTTTGAATACCTTTCCTGCTTTTGAACTCAAGGCGTGGTTGCATTGTACCTATCACCAACATCATCCTCATCATGGATATGACCACTGTACCTGCTGAACAGCATTGAACTGCCGTTCATGTTATAGTGAATTGACTAGTGCCAGCGGACTAGTCCAGTAGTTCTGTCCATGCAAGCATAGACGCAGTGCTCGTACTGCGAAGACACGTCCAGACAAGTCCTCTCATGTCCTCTCACAACCGTTGAGGTCGCAGCAGTTGGCCACACGCGTTCAGAACTTATCGGCACATGCCCATAGTGCCGTGATGTGCCGTGTTTGTTCATGAGCTCATGACAATTAGCCTCACAAGGTTGAACCTGGCTTGTGAACTCGGAGCTCAAGGGATGGTGTGAGACGCTCAGGGAGTTGCGCACCTGCTGAACCCTGAGAACGGTGAAAGTGTCATTTTCTAACCCATGGAAAAGTCCCAGCTAAGTCCAACATCAGCGAGCTTCGGTGCCTTGCTGACGGCTTTTCAGAGAGCTCTCTTCTGGGTGGGGGGCCCTTGGCTCCACATTCATCGAATTAAGATGTTAACCTTTTAATTTAAACGAGAGTGTGACGTGCTAGGAATTGCTAGGAGCAGTCCCTGCTGACCCTTGGGACGCTCTCGGAGACATTGGGACTGGATGCCTGCTCCTCGGGGCTGCTCATCACCTCGGGGGAGAGCACGAAATTGGAGTTGACGTCCTCGAAAGTGCTTTGGTCGCGCATTAACTGCGCAAACTCTAGAAGTGGGAGCTCTGTTCATCCTGTGCTGTTGCGTTCAATCCGCCTCCTCGGCGTTCCTCTCTGCGTGCACCTGTGGTGCTGTGATTACGCTGCAAGGCCTTCTGAACCCTGTACTTGAGATCAGAAGAAAGGGGGATGTTTGGAGAGATTCGTCTCGGTCATTTGTTGCGCCCTTGCATAGCACCGCCCAGATCAAGACTGCTGGGGCGGCATTGGCTGCCTGTGCTGCGTCCCGACGCTGGTGCGAGGCAGTGCTACGACGTGCTGGGATGTGCTTCGTGGATGTTCATGGGTAGCTGCAAACAGGGTCATAAACACCCTAAGTAGGGTTATACGTTGTAAGTATAGGTACCATAAGTAGAGCCATACTTACAACTATCCATGGACCTCCAGGTAGGGCTGCTTAGCAATCTGCCGCGATCAGGCTTTGAATGCCTTGAGTTGGAGGAATTGAAGGTTGCCGGCAGTGTACTGAAGTTCCTGATGATACGCATGGGTGCGCAAGAACCCCGACCGCACTATTCACGAAATGACTCAGTGCCGCCCATCCAGCACGAGACTCTACTGATGGAAAACGCGAATTCGGCAACTGGAGAGGTCTCGGCCATACTTTGGAACCTTCAGCTCGTTCAGCTGCAGCCCGTCTTGGCCTCAGCCCGGGGTCAGCTCACTGGGCTCACTGGATGGAACTCTTGGACTCTGGGCAACAAGGGCTTGTAAAGTCATGCGGCTTGCAACATGCCCCTCTTAGTGGAATTTCTCTCTCATTTCCCTTTTTCAAGTCCCGCCGAAGCAGCACGCTGCAAAGGACATGCAACCCCAGGCCAACCCGACAGACAATTCGATGTGAAGTTCTCACGGCAGTTCAAGTGCACCATACCAATCCCAACCATGCCGGCTGTGACCTATGGCTCACTTCTGACGTACGGGCCAATAATGGCCAAGATGGACCACGTCAAGCCACAGAGTTGCTCCGTGGCAGTGCCGTGCGCCAAGGACGCCTGGATGCAGGAGTGGGCCTTGAAGTCCTTGAACGTGCAAAGTGACAGCGGAAGTGCCTTGCCAAGATGTCCGATTCCAGTCTTGGGAGCTCTTGTATGCTTCGCTCTTAGATCAAGAGATCCCAGGTCGCAGTGTGCAAGCGCTGCAGAGTTTGAGCATTATTGGTCGATGCCTTGGCTTGTAGCACTAAGCAACTCTACTGTTTTTCTTCTCTGGCTCTGTCGTGCATGTGTACCTGGTAGTTGACCTGTTCGAGCTTCAGGTTTGCGACCAGGCAGAGCATCAGAAGCTTCAGAAGCCGCAGAGTCGATTCGCAACACTGCAAGCCGTCAAAAATGCGCGAAAGGCTGGCATGAGAGAGCAACAGCCTCTTGCATTGCACTGCCAAAGCGCAGGAGGAAGAGCAGTTGGCCGAGTCTCAGGCTGGTTCTGTCCCCCGCCATCATAGTTCGCAAGGTTCAACAGTGGGCCAATGGTTGTGATGTGACCCCCAAGTGTGACCTTGTGACCAAGGGCAGCCCCTGTCGTATAGGGTATAAAGGACCTCGCAATCTAGATCAACCCCATACTCCTGTATTTGTGGATGTGTTTTTGGCTGGCATGCGTAGGAATAGGACGCGGCTTTCTTGTAACCTTATATGCTCTCCGTCGGTGTGCGCTCGGTCGAAAGAGAGCTTGTGGGAGGACACGCAATACGTCGCCATGCGGGAACAGATTGACAAGAAAGCCGTCGGCAAACGTTCTGAGCAGCGCTTGCCCCAGCGCCTGTGGGCCCTAGCCTGTGGGCCCTAGCTCAAGGCACTATCCATCAACATCCCGATGTTCCGTCCAAGGAAGGACGCCAATATACGTGGGTTAAGGGCCTCAGGTTCGCACAGTGGTCAAGTCACGTCGAGTCCAGGTTGCATTTCTTGCAAGCCGACAAGCCGAACAAACACACGGTGTTTGTGGATGAGGACAGGGGGTTGGCTCAAGCTCGGAAGTGTGCCTTTGTGATGCCCCGTTGGTTTCCAGAAGTTATCTTCCATCCGGACAGGAAGATATGCCGCCTCATGTTGACAGCACACTCTCCGGAGGCTGCTTGGGCGCGCGCAGCAGTTCGCGAATGTTCGGGAGCATGTCAGGGGAGGGCCAGACTTCGTGTATTTATTGGAGGCAGCTCGAGCTCAAAGCGCTCCAAAAACCTCAAGGCTTTGCCGGTAGCATTCTTGGAACATAAGCTTTTTCATGGAACACTGCAAGCCTGTGAGGACTTCAATGTGGCTGAGTACTTTGACACGCACCCCATGCTCCTGACACGCAAGGCCTCCTCCCAGCAAAGCGCGGTCCAATCAGTGTACAAGTGCTGAAGGCTTTGAGGAGCCCCACAGTGCAAGGTGCTTGATGATACAGGCAGTTCAGACCCTCCCAACATACAGTACCCACTTGACAATGCTCGAGCTTGAGAGCCCTTACAGCTCATGGAGCTCATAATGAATGCTTACGGCCTTTCTCGCGAGATGCAGGCCAATCGTTTGCGCCTGAAACAGCTGGAGACAAGTCGCCTCGCCGAGCCTGAGCCCATGGCAGCCAGGTCCTCAGAGTCTGGCATATCTCGTTTTGTCTAATCTGAGAAGGCCAGTCGCACTTACCGCATCATCAGCAATTGTCACCTTGCATATTCTTAGAATGCTTTGCTTGAATCATTGAAGTATGCTCGGGCTTTTCAGCAGACGAACAGACCCAACAGCATAAGGAACCACTTGCGAATCGCCTGGCTCAAGTGACGTGAAGCCTGCGTGCTACTTTTGCCGAGCAGGGGAAGAGTGGACGAGGCAGATTGCAATCCACGGCTGCCTAGTTACATGTGTTGGTGGTTGGACATGGACTACCGGTTCAACTTGCTTGCCACTGCGGGCATGCTGGTTCACGAATGTCTAGATTCCCGTTCAGTTCCGATGTTCTGTTGAAGCCGCCATGACAGCAACTGCGCCCGCTTCCGGCACTATGGAGGATGCAGCTCCAGTTGAAACTGCTACTCACACCCTGCCACCGAGTGCCAGTGTTATCCAAGCTTTTTGTGGTCTAGCAACTCTGCAATCAGTGCGGTACATGGGCGAATCACATTGTCCAATCGAGTCGATTGAAACGTTCACGCTGCCAGGAGCTGCAAGGTCTCACCTGGCATGCTTCCCAGTTGCAGGGCCCGATTATTTTTTCGTCTTGAATATTACTATTATCATTATTATTCTGATGAAGGTTGCACTGGCTTCCGGCATTTGCCTCTAACTCCTCAGGCATCTGCCTCGCTCACTCCTCATTGCCCCCGTGCAGATCCCAACAGCAGTTTTGTTGATTTCGATCATTTCAATAAGGCTTGCAGAGAACATCGAAAGACGGTGGTTGAGAGACGCTGCACATGTGCATGGCTTCGAGCATCGGTGTTCTGTGCTTCCACCAACTAAAATCAAACTGGCTCAAGCGTAGCAAGCGCTGAAACTGCACCGAAATCTTAGCGTGCAGCTCTCAGCGCCCTCATCTTTGCTGCAGTTGTGGCAAGGCATGGCTTTGATCTCCAGGTGCAGATGGACTTGCATGTTGCATCCGACTGACGAGCAAAGCCTCGCCGAAGACTCAGCACACAGAACGGGTTTCTGAATCGTAACACATTCCTAACACGCATGCGGACATGAGACCGGAGCTGTTGAACCAGCAGAATGCCGCGAGGCGCAGGCAGAGACCCGAATTCAGGTGGATGGGCTCCAGGTGCGCGATGTACCTGGATGTTACATTGCCGTCACTGTTAATCTGACAGGCAAGGCACGACAAGAGCTTCAGATAG
Organism: Symbiodinium natans; assembly: GCA_905221605.1. NCBI lineage: Eukaryota > Dinophyceae > Suessiales > Symbiodiniaceae > Symbiodinium > Symbiodinium natans. The sequence goes on from CAJNDS010002845.1 coordinate 432,604, forward strand.
TGATAAAGAAAGAGTTAGCCTGACACATGCGCAGCTGCATGAGACCAGAGCTCCACCCAAACACATCACCCCGAGAAGCGCATTGGATGAATGGAGGTTGACTGGAGTAAGAGCAACGCATAGTGCATACAGTCCAGATGGCCTACACTTTACGCGCGGTGCGATCCCAAAACTGTCCAATGGTCTAAAAAATGTTGCTTTCTTCTGCGAGTTGCTGGTTCGGGCATAACGCAGAGTTCTGCAGGCAAGCGAGCCATGATTCAAGCGTTTCGGGTTGAAAGGGCAGCCGGGTGTCCTTCTCGAACCGCCGGCAGACAGTATTGCCATGTCCCGTCCGTGGTTCGTTTGGGCGTGGCCCCTTGGAGGACCTGGTCTCCTGGTTTTATGGTCTCCTTGTCGTCGAAGTCGTTGTGGCTGCTGTTGTTGTCGAAGAGGACCCTTCCGTGTCTCCTGAAACTCCGCAAGGGCGGACCCAAAAAAGTGAACGCGCTCCTTCCTTCCAGGGATGTGACGATGAGTATGGGAGTTGCAAGATGCTGTGCTTTGGTGTGACTTTCATAGTGCAGAAGACCAGACGAGAATGCAGGTGATCGAAAATTGAGAAGCTTAGCAACGAATGTTATTGACTTTACAACCACAAGCCTGTCTGTATGAGATTTGTTACATGCTGCATATGAAGCTTGTGGACTATTTCTTGCAGGTGTTGGCATGCTTCAGCTACAATGAACGGGCTCTCCTGCAAAAGTTCATGCAAGAGCGCAATTCGGAGGACTTTCGCAGCTTGAAGAAAGCTTCCTTGACTGTTTAGATGCCCGCTCTTCCCATGTGCCTGGCATGTGTATATTCTCAATGAGGATGTGGTGATATACGACCGGTATAATCGAGCCGTCCCGATCACGCAAGACTATGTTCCAGACGCTGACGATTTCCCTTTGAAGGCTTGCATTAAGGCCAGGGCCACGAGCTGCGCTGCACAGTGACAAGCCGACAAGTGAATCAGTTACCAGAAGGCAAGCGCTAGTCAAAGCGTCGGAGCGCCGAGGGCTCGGAGGGCCAAAAACAACTTCACGAAGTCACGGGGGATTTTAAGGCATCGTAAGGCTGCCAGTTGTTCCCACCCCTGGAGCACTTTGCCAAGGGTGGAGACGGCAGAAGAATACCGATCCAGGACCCCGCCTTGTTGCAAGAAGTAGAGTTCTTGCTACGTTCTGTCGGGGGAATCAGGGCCTCACAGTAGGTACGGGGCGGGGGGGGCGGCGGGGGGGGCGGGGGGGCGGGGGGGCGGGGGCGAAGGCACATTCTTAGCAGGAGTTGCCCGGAACGCACCATGGCACTTCAACCATCTTCAACCTCAGACTAGTTTCTAGATGAATTTCCAGCGCCATGTTTAAGTTGAGAGGCATGGGCGTCAGGAAAGTGCAATCTACTGGCAGGAATGCCGATGTTGAGGACCCTCCATTGGCCTCGAATAGGAACGTGCATAACTCAGTAAAGTCAGATCGACTAATGATGCGCCGGCCCAGCTGAGAACTTCGCAGATGTATGTTTTTCAGTTGTGAAATGCAGACCAAGGCGCTGGCGGACATGGCTGAGCCATCATGGCGCGTCCCTTTCGTTCAATTCTGCATGAAGCTTGGATCCAGCAATGCCGAACACAGATAACACCGTTCATGGTTTGTGTTGATGCCGCTTGCCTTTTTGAGGTAGATCTACTGTCGAAAAGCCAGCAAGGCTTTGGCTCTCTGCATGGTTTGCCATGTCGACAGCTGGCTGCGTGTCTCTCTTGGTGAATGCAGGCTTCAAATCGCATTCACGCTCGCCGTCACGGCGGTCATCAGCTGCTCCGCAAGAGCCTTCGGAGAATTGTTTCATGAATCAGCTTCTCAAAGCGAGCACTTGAGCATCATTGCCTCTGCGAGGTCTTCCTCTCTTGTGCAACAATGTTTCTGCCGTGCCTTCCTCGGCAGTTTGGGACAGCTGGCAAAGTCATTGGCCTCGCAACAGCCATTTCTGGATCTGTCCACTGAAGGCTGGAATACTTCACACAGCCATCGCCTGAAAAGAAACAAGCGATTTGTTGTTGTTTTGAATCCATCACCATGACGGACGGTTGAGGTCCATCCGTTCTCACGCTTTGACTTCGTGCAGCAGTGCAGATCTTAAGCAGGATAGCCATATGCCATACTGCAACAAAGAGTTCATTCTGCTGACTGTTTAGTAAGACTCGTAACCCGCGTGCTCGTTCCATTGGTCAGGGCATAGTCACAAAGACAAGAGCTGTGGTGACAAAGCAAGGATAGCAGCACTGCACAACATTGTCAAAGCCTGCACAGCTACAGGTGCAAGGCGACTCCAGACGCATCTCCTTGATGAGCGCGCGCCTCAATACCCAAAGGCTCCTGATGATTGAGAAACAAGACCCCCCCCCCCCCCCCCCCCCCGCCTCCAAACCCTCGCAAAAAGCTCGTCCCTCCACCCTTTCACCAACCCTGAACCCGGGATTCCAAATCTGTACCACAAAGATTCCGGGCGACCGTAGTTTCTGAGCCAGGCTCGTGCTTCAATCAACGTTAATTCGACATGGAGAACCACCAATTTCTTAAAAGTATGAATGTTGCGAGTGGATATTGGAACGCTCCAGCGTCCAAGGTAGTACAGCAGAAGCTGTTTTTACATGTAAATTTGGTCTTTTGAATGGAAAGTTGTTGCGAACATTCCAGCGGCAGTTCAAAGACTCATGGCGAAGCTTTAGTGGAAGATATGACCGTGCAGTTTTCAGCAAACGCAGGGCACGTTGCCGCGAGCAGAGTTTCTGACAGTCAACTTGCCACACAGATGTCGGCCTAGGATTGCGCTGGGAGATGTGTCGGAGGCTGTCGGTGCTTGCTTTAGAAATTCGGCTTGCACCAGCAATGGTGAGCAGCAGTTTTTCTGGTTGATGCTTGGGTCTGGAGATATTGTCTTGCCACTTGGTGATCGAGCTGATTCGAGGGTATGGAAGGGCCGATGGGCAATAAGAAAACAGCTGGCCATGGCACCCTGCTTGAATCGAGACCGATACAGGCACAAGTCAATGTACATGGTCCCGTTGGCCAAACAACTCCAAGTTTCTCTGCTCGCAGTCTGGGCTTCTCTTGACCATGCTCTGGCAGGAAGAATAAGCTGCATTAGTACTGTTGAATATTATCAATGGCAGTATGCAATAGTACGAACCATAAACCATTGATCCTCATTGGTGTGGGGGCTAGCATCCGATTGTCCAGCCGGGCTCAGAAGCCCATCCCCCTCACGAAAGGTGCTACATGCTTCTGAGAAATATGGCAGCTTCCACAATTGCTCAGCCTGGTTCGTTTTCGTGGAGACATGTGTCGCAGGTGGCATCGGCAACCCTCCTTGATTCGGTCTACGAGAAGATCAAGGACACCACGCATTGAGGGGATCGCCTTGTGTTCCATCAGCGCACAGCACCATTTTGTACTTCTGCGCACGGCAGGTTCTGCAGCCCTTGTGCAGGGGTAACCTGGGTCCAAAGGGCTTTTTTTGCAAGGATTTGTTCTGACAAAAGGCCCCTGAGCACGTTAGTCTCTCGATTGTTTTTGCAGGGCAACATCATCATTCCGGCAGACCAAGCGGTCGAGTCGGCACTCCTGTGCTGGATTGCAAGACGCCTGCACTTTCCAGCGGAGTGTGCATCCTGTCACGAAGAACTTCCTCGCTGTTGTAAAGAGGCAACACAGCTCAACACAGGTCATGTCGGCGTCCTCAACGCAAGTTCATACCAGCACCGCAGCGATGCGTTATCGGCTGATACATTGATTTCAGCTACTGTAACTGTGGTCTTGGTAGCTTGCGGTGAATGCAGCAAAGGTAGCAATAGCCCATCATGACCATTGCCAGGTGCTGGGGCACATGATCATGCGAAGGAAGTTCCACTCCGATTCGAGTTTCAACAGTGCCTTGGTGACAAGAGGGCAACTTTTCAAAAAGCTCAAGCTTCGAAACGCTGCATCAATTGCATCTCCAGTGCCCTTCTGAACCCTGGATTTCAGCCAAGGTGCGGAGGGGCGTCGAGAGGCATCGCATAATTCTGAGGTTTAGGGTTCCTAGGAACCGCTGTGTTTCGACCTTACGACTCGCCAGGTGAGCATCAGGGCCTGGATCGAGATGTCATCCCAGTGCGGCGGAGGTGTAGTGTAGCGTAGCACTTCTCTGCCTCTCTGCCTCTCTGCCTCTCTGCCTCTGAGCAGCTGCACTTGGTTTGCATGTGGGAAAGCACTCAGTCACAAGCCGTAAGGGCCAGTCCGGCCATCCCTGTACTGTGCAAGGGCAATCATGTGCCCTGAGTGGCGTCTATGCGGCTTCAGACAGCGGGGCGCCGCACTGTCACGTTTGACTGCGCGAAGTGTGAGGACAGTCGCATGCCGAATCGGAAAGTTCTCGCTCCGGTTCCATACCAGCCAGAGTTGCTTCGAGCTGCTATACGGAACACGGAACACTATGTGGAGGTTCGCGGGATGTTCTGTTCAGTCGTCAGCGGATCCGTCGCCGAAGCCTTATTGGGTAGCATGCCCATGCGGCGCGTGCATTCGATCTGGACACAAGCCTAGCACCCTACTGTAGCATCTAACAGCTAAAACTATTTCGTGCTTGATATTGGGAGCGAATGCTCGGTTGGTCTGCTCTGCCCAACTTGTAAGGCATATGAGTCCCTTCCCCGTGGCTTAAGCCGGTCGAGGCTGCCAAGTGGCCTGCTTTGGGACGCGCCCATTGGAGGCTTTTGGCATCTGCAACGCAAAGTTTGATCTCAAGTACATCCAGCACCCAGCCTGAGCATGTTTGAGTGCGCGGAGATGTCCTGTTACTGTGCTGAATCTCCACTGGCAGGCTCCCCGTTGACCAGCCGCAAGATCGATTTTACCACAGGCCAGCACCCAGCAATTCGAAAGCCATGCACTTGCAGAATGGGGTGTCATTCTTCGTTTTTGTTCACGTTACCGCATATCGCATCATCAGGTTTTCCCATTTTTCCGAGACATGTTCAGAAGTTCACCAAGGCCTCCGGGATGGTGCCACTGAGATCCAGGCCCTTCATCGGCTCTTTGTGTTGGCAGCCAGGCATTGTACACTTGAAGATGCAGAGCACCAACACGGTACCTCCAAGCCCAAGCCTCCGTCCTTTCCAAGTTCCACACAGTTCCACTGGGTTTAGGGTTTAGGGTTTACGGTTTAGGGTTTAGGGTATAGGGTATAGGGTTTAGGGTTAAAGCATTGTTTATACTCGTTTCTCTCTTCGAAGGGAAGCGTGAAGCTGCCGGAAGAAGCCTTTCACGCTCAGTCCAAGTACAAGCAGGAGCTTGTCGCCAGTTGAGCTCATGACTCATCCATATCATACATGTACAATATGTTACATATATACAGCAGATACATATTCATTTACGTAGCATATGCTGGTGCTGGTAGCTGATGGTAGCCGCTCTCCAGATCCCTCGAGTGGAAGTTGATGGAGTTGATGCAAGCTACAGGCTTTAGAACTTGCAGCTAAGTGTCGACTTCGCACTGCCAAGAAAAGATGCCTGCTGCGGAGGATGCTCAAGTCAAGAGAGCCTGGTGCGGAACTCGAGGATGTTACTTCATTGCAGCTGAAGTGCAGTCTAGCGTCTCTGAAAGGCAACTAAAGATGATGCTGAGGGCTTCCAGCTCTGAGGCACAAACGCTATGGATAATCCCAAGGTTCATGGCTTGCGTGCCCACGTGCCGGCGAAGACACACAACCCGCTAACTCAATATGAGCTTTGTGACTTAGCTTACATTCAATCACAAAGGCTGGCTCCCCAAAGTGTTTGCCATCTGTTTCTTCCTGGGTCCAAAGCCAGTCGACGGTATTCTCAATAGTTAATGGCTTGCACGGGGCGAGTAGGAGGGGAGGAGGGAGGGGAGGAGGGGACCCAGGGACAATACTAGAGAATCAATATAGAAAAGATGGATTTCTAATTTCATCGTACTTTCTTTGTCCCGGTCCGGGGACGACTTGTCGTCTAGCAACCTTCTTTTGACCCTGGTGGTTTCAACCCACCTCCCCCTCCACTTTTCCGCTTCCACAGAGGCCCCCCTCTAATCTCCCCTTTGTGGTCCCGCGCCCTGGTGTCAACATTGTCGGCATATGCGAATGTCACTCATTCTTAAAGTTCCACGCGCCAGCATTCGCGGTCTTCATCAGGGATGAGTCTTTGGCCCCTATAGCCCTCCTTTCTACGACTAGCTTTCGTCGCCCCGATCTCAAGTAATTAGGGCGTGTGCTGCAGGCAGCATTTCCATGAAGCAACGCAACAGATGCATACGACACGACAGCTTTTTCGGTAAGGTCGAGAATCTCCACCAGCGAGGAAGATGGGGCCTCCATGTTCTGGACGGCCCCTGTCGCGTGAGCCCAGCAGCCTCATCTTGTTGAAGTTTCCATCAAATACTGGGTTGCACCGTGTTTCGCCATTGCCTGTTGCTTACAGCTGAAAGTCTTGTTGAAGCTAGCTCATACTCGGTTAAGTTGTGCTTTGCATCTAGTCAGCATGTCTCGAGTCAGCATTGAGCATGCCACCGCTAGCTGATACGGGCACAACCGTACTCGATGCACTTGGTAAAGTCGCAGTGTTTGCACTTCCATCCACACCGCCGGCAGTATTGACTCATGCGAGCGCTTGCAATGTCCGCTGCTGGCCTGTGATAGTGGGCATCGGTCATGCATCCAGCTTACCACCACGCTGCCACTGTGCAATATGCACACCCGCAGCAGCAGCAGCAACAACAACAACAACAACAACAACAGCAGCAGCAGACAATGCACCCGGCTGTAGCAGGCTTAGCTGCAGGCCAGCCTGTGCGGCAGAGCCTGAGCTTCGCAGCAGCGCCAGCTGGGCAACCACAGTTCGCCTTCTATGCAAACCCACCCCCCGGTACACCAGCCATGCCGCCCCTTGCTGGGTTTCAGGTCGGGTTGCCAGGAACGCAAGTGGCCCAGATGGGCGTGGCACCGTCCGGCATGCCGCTTCCCCCATCTGTGAGCTACAGCCCAGCCTATAGCCCATACCCACAAGGAGCGATGCCTCCGACCCCTCCGACCCACAGCATCATCCAAGGACAAGGCCCAAGCCACCACGAAGGCGCAAGGTCGGAGAGCAGCTACGAGTCGAGCTCCGAGGAGGAGCAGAAACAGGCCGAACCTGAAGGCGCCGCCGGAAGCTTGCACAGATGCTTGCAGCCCTTGAACGGAGCATTGAAAGCTAGGGTGCACGCTCTCGCGCTCTCTCTCTCTCTCTCTCTTTCTCTCTCTTTCTTTTCTGCAGGAGCAGCGCCTGCGTCGAACGCGGAAGCTGCCCCAGAGCTCCGCGCAGCGCCAGTGGCCTCGGTACCCTCGTCCATGTCGTTACCTGCAGCCTCTGTGCCATCCTCCATGCCCTCGTCCATGGCGGCCTCTCAGCAAAAGCCGCTCTCTGAGGCCACGGGGAATTCACAAAGGGGAGTTCACGCTGAATCAGCTTCACGACGGGATATGGTGAGAGTGCGCGATTGTAGGACTCCGTGAACAATGTCAACTACCAGACGCTATATGCGGGCTCTCCGGGTGCAGAGGACGTGCGGACGATGACCTTCGCCGCAAATCGACAGCACTTGCGACTTGACAGGATGTGAACTTGCAGACACGGCTGTCCAACTCGAAGGAGGCTCCCCGGGCTCCTTCGCAGTAAACGCAATGCACATATGACCTGTTGCTACAGCTGTACAGCTTCAAGATCGAAGCTAATAAGGGCTAGCAAAAGTGCCACAGAGTGCAGAATGTACCCCAGGAGGGGAGCCGGGTCCATTTTTTTCGAGACGCTTCCTTCAAGTATTTCAGGGTGTGTAAAAGTGGCGGCTGGAAGGGAGAGTTTTCATATTGGGTGTGCCGGGGTAAGTTGGGAGCGCTCAGGGATGAAGAACGAAACAAAAATGTCGAAGCTGCCAGGCGCTGAAGCTGCCTCTGGGAGCTAAGCCGGCAGAGCAACACCTGGACTTGGCCTTAGCAGTCACCTGTCCATCCTGTCCTGTGCGGCGGAGAGCAGCCCCGATGCTTGGGGAGAGGCAAAACGGTCAATTCTTGGGCTTGCCAAGGATGGCTTTCTCTTCGGGCACGGCTACTCTATCGCTCGGGAGGTGGAGTAGTGAAGTGCTTTGTGCAAAGGGAGGTGGTGGTCTTTGACCGATATGCTAGTGTTCCATCGTATTGACATAGAGCTGGAAGTCGGCCGCGTCGGCTGCACTGCATGACAGTTGTAGAATCAGCTTGTTTTCGACACGGAAGATGCACAGGTGCTGCCTCCCAAAGCGAGCCTTCCTGCCGGAGCACTTGGAAAAGGCGGCGGGAGAAGCAAAGCTGCTGACAGTTTTGGACTGAAGTTGCCAAGCCTGACCTGCTAGCCACCGCCGTGAGGTGCGTTCGGCGTCGTCTATCGTGGCCGCCGCCGACGGGACAACATCGAAGTTGCCCTCAAGGTACTGGTCTGTCAGTCATACGCACTCCCACCATCCCTCTTGAACGAAAGACATCACTTAGGTCTCGGAGAATGCTTCTTCAGCTGAGCCAATGCTGGAGCAGGTCTGAGACAAAAACTGATGCAGAGTCTGTCCTGGGGTTTGAGTCCTCTTCAGCGCGGTCCCGCCAAACAAGTTGAAAGTGAGGAGGCCCATGTGAACTTGTTCTGTGAGAGGTCAGCTTAAGTTAATGAGAGAGGATATGAGAGGATCATGGTTTAGGGAGGAGGCTCGAGGTATTACGTGCTTCACCAAATTTTACGTGTCACATCAAAATCTTCTCGAAATGTCAAAAGGAGATGTTAGAAGAAATGCCCCCGGAAAGGGCGGTAAAAAAGCTTTGTGGGTTGGCATCAGAGAGAATCCACAAGGGCTACTAGGCTATGTCGTTTTGTTCAGGCTTTTGCCGGGTTCGTAGTAGCTAAGAGCTTAGAGCTGTAGATTTTGGATCTTGCTCCATGGCATGGTGCCGTAGTCTGGCACAGGCAAGGGCAAGAGCACGAGCTCAACTGAAACGGAAGGCAGCTTTTGATTGCAGGAGATCAACATTCTGAAGCTCCTGGATCATCCTAGCATCGTCACGGCCACAGAATGCCACAGAAGCGCATTGATGCAGGATCGCATTCATGTCTAGTCATTGCTGCCCGTACAGGGGGATATTACCAGCAGTAGACCAAGAGGACAGTTGATATCTACAACAGCCGGGAAATTGGGATGAGCTCGATGAGAGGCATGTCGGAATTGAAGCCAGGATATTCCACGAAGGTCCAGCCTCTGCCAACTACTAAACAACACAACAACAGAATCCTAAGTTCTGTTGGCCAATGGAAGCTAGTGGCGATGCGTACAGAACAGTAGGCGAGGAGAATCGGCCAGCTGTTCAGCAATCAAAAAGCATAATTGACTGAAACATTTTATGTCCTGAAGCCACCCTGGCATTGGGATCTTTTGGGGCATGAAGTATCCAGGTCCGCTTTCTCGAAGCCTTCGTGGACAAGAGCAGCGACTCCATGGTTATTGCCGGGGCCCCGAACAGCTGACACGGCCACCCTTAAGCCTTGCATTGCTGTTGGAACTTCAGTGCCGAAGCCGGACTGAGTACTGTAGCCCTTCTGTGGTGGCTTCACACGGTTTTGCTGTATTGTTGTCTGGCAAGAAGTTCTGCATGAGAAAGTATGAGAAGTGCGACAGGCCATGGAGTTAGTGACTGGGGGCGACTTGCTTTCCTCGCTGACGGGTGAGCCGCAGCTCTACGAGGACACCTGAAGAAAGCCCTCTCGCGTCTTAAGACGTTTTCTTGGACCAGCTCCGGCTGACCGAGTGGTTTCTTAGCACTTCTTTGAAAGCCCCAGCAGTTTTGACACCAAAGGCTTGACACATCAAATGCAATTGGTGTGTATACTGAAGAAAGATTGCTCCTGATGCCTCACCCCTCTGTGTGCCAGAGCGCTTCATGTGACAGTGGTCGAGGAGTTCTTGGGTTTGAGCGTCTCAGAAAAAAGGGATGGGGAGTGGCTGAGAGTGTACTTTCTTCAGCATGACGACTGGAGCGGCTCTCGATGGTCTGGCCTGCTCCTTCACTTAATTGATGCTCGTGCCTAGACCCTTGGCTCTCGATCGCTTTCAGGAGAGCCTTGTTCGGCCAATGATTTTTCACATTGCTTGCGCCAGCAGCTCAGAACCAGACTCTGCATATCCCATTGCAGACAAATTAATCCCACAGGGCATTTTCTGCGTTGACAGGCCTTGGCACATGCTCACGAGATGGGAGTTGTTCATCGCGACTTGAAGCCCGTGACTCGTCTCAACAAAAAAGATGATGTTTGAATCTCTACGGTGTGTGCATGAGCTCGTCGATCGTGTCTGGATCTGCAAGGGCTTGAACGTGCTTGGATGCGACATTGTGACGGTGTCTGTAATACTCGAAGCTTGCTGAGTTGCGTAGAACTTCGGTTCAATGTGAAAGCGCTCTGTAGGTCCTAGACACGCTTTTTTCTTTTTTGAGCTTCCAAAACCATCCCAAACCGCACGCCTGGATGCCGAGTGTTTCAGGAGAACATCCTCCTGCGTCAGGGCGACCGATTCCCCAAGGCAGCTTGCGCTCTGGTGCTTTGTTTTCTTGAGGGCTTTGAGGGTTTTGCAGCCCTTTGGGTAGCACACTATGCGTGGGCAGGTTGCCGACTTCGGTCTCTCCAGATCCTTGAGGACAGCAGAGAGTACATACACTTCGTCACTTTATCACGAAAGCTCGCGTAGCGAAGCTGGAGTTTTATCTGCTTTAGCAGCAGGGGGCCGACCACGGCCAGAAAACAGCGTATTATTGATACTATCTTATTAGGGGGGGGGGTGCCGGGGGGGGGGGGGGGGGTAAATTGATACATCACACGAATTCCCTGGTTTTGGAGGGGGGGGGGTGGGGGGGGGGGGGTAAATTGATATATCAATACCTTAAGGGGAGGCGTTTTTACGTCAAGACCTGACTCCGTCGCGTGTTGACCGCAGCGCGTGAGTCAGGCTCCCAGCACAACATGCGTCGCCGCCCACTAGTGATGTGTTGATTGCAACAAGCTAGTTGATTGCAAGAAGCTAGTATCTACCCAACACTGCGACGGCTGAAAAGAAGACGCTGGCCCCTCAAGCATGCCTCCAACTGGGCCCTGCCCGCACTTTCTCTTGCAACTTTGCTCTTGCTTCCGGCCCCCGAGCTTTCGTCCTCCCTGCCTCCGGCCCTCAAGTGACTGATACATCAAGTGTGAGAGGAACTCTGAAATGGCAATGACCGTGGCTGGCACTCCCACGTACATGGCTCCAGAGATCCAGGACTCTCCGACATGTTTGTGGCATCAGTCGACGACGCATCTAGCCATCTAGCGGTACTTAGCAGTCGTGAAGCCCGTTGAAGCGGGGTTGCATCGGTTTACCGGGGGGTCAAAGCGGGGGCATGGCAGTCAAAGATGTTTAACATGCGCTGAACATGCAGCTGTCTGAAGGACCCGCGTCTGCCATACGACTTTCCGGCAGACGTCTACTCTTTGGGCTGTATCCTCACCGAGCCTCAAGCATCGACTTGCACTACCGTGCCCCAAGCTACCTCCCACTGCCCGAGCAACAAAACACATAAAACACCCTCCAGCAAAGGACATGATGGACCCGTGCTTCTGCTGCAGTTGGTATGCGCAGGCCACGGCAAGGGATTTCTTGCCGAATGTAAGCTGATTGCAGAGGGGAAAATGTGCTGCAGACTTCTTAGAAGTGCAGGTGACACCGGGTTGCCACGAAAAAATGCGAAAGAAGTGGCCTGCTGGCACCACAGCTCCGGAATTCTCGACACCCTTGAAAGAGCTGCAAGGCAGGAGACTGCAGAGAATGCCCCGAGTTTCAGAAGAGTTGAAGCGGTGCAGTTTGCCGTGTGATGTTTGGCTTTTGTGAGGCTCTATGATCGGCCAGGCGCCAGGCCTGAGGCCCACTTGCTACCAGGTTTGTCAGGCCCTTAATGTGAGTCTTACTGAGTCTTACTGAGTCTTACTGCAGCCAGCCACGGGTGTTGGAGTTGTGCAGTTGTCGGGCACTGTCAAGCAGCGATTGGTCCAAAAACCAAGAGACCGCAGCTCGGCAGTTGTGCTGCAGCTTGCGACATCTGAGGCAATGATCTTCTGACCCTTGCAGACACGCAGCCCTTGCCTCACACTTTGTGGCAGGCATCAGGGCTTACGGGTGCCCTCTTTTACAGTTCACACATGTGATTACGCGGAATTGTGGCTCCCTCTTCTCCTCCCTGTGTGGTGTGGGGCCCCTTCTCCTTCTGTGGTATGAGATGCCCGGAGGGGTGGGGAAGGGTCGGGGCAACGAAGCATTTCCCATGTTGGAATGTTGGAGGAGAAGCCGAAGTTGCCAAAGGGTCCACCTATGCAGAAGATGCTGGGCTCAGAGCTCGCTCGTGAAATTGCAGGCGCCGGCTTGCAACTAGGCGTTGTTGGTTGAGTCACGCAAAGCCTTGTTCTGATGGATGATGGAGATGCGGCTACCACCTAGTAGCAGCACACTGACATGTGCAAATTGTGTGTCAACTGAGACGCGATGCGAAATCACGCGAAGTGAAACGAAGCTTAGTCTGTTGCAGGCCGAGGTGGTTACGCTGTCGGCTGCCGCGTCCGGGTGATGGTGGATACCGAATGGTATCCCGGCGAGGCAGGGGTAGACTTGTAGACTGATGGCTGTGTTTTGCGGGCTGGTGCATGTATGTAGTTGAATGTCTAAGGAGGCGCGGTCTTGTAGAGCCATGCTCGCAGTCATTCTCGGGAGACACTCCCGAGAGGTCGGTCGCTTCGACGGTGGGGGTTGTCGTTCGATGGCCTGCGACCGACAGACACCGCAGCTGGGCAATCTCAGGTGCTATCAGCGAAACGATTGGGCAGCGGGCTGAAACAGTGAAATGCGGAGACGAAAACTGTTTTTTTTGAAAGCCCGAACTTCGTCCTGCACTCCGAGTTTTGCACACTGTAATAAAAACATGCCAAATCACTGAAGTTCCGGCACATGTTCGGATCAGTACAAATCGGAGCTTAGATAAATGTCACACCACCTGGAATTGAAGGGAGGTAGGAACGCCCCTCAAGTCGTTCGCTGTGCATCTGACAGGAACTAGGCATGCTCAGGAGGCCACTTCACGCACGTCCAGTAGCCTCCAACGAAGCCAACTGCACCCACGGAGCTTGCACTTGCCTGCGTTTGCCATCTGACGCCAGGTGAAGCACATCTCGACAAGCATGTGCCCTGGAGCAGTGCAGGTACACTTCAAGCGAAACGGAGGCAGGGATGCCCGGAGTCAAAGCCTTTGAGTGACTTCTTGACGTGCATTGACTGCACAGTGATTGCACAACGACTGCGTATGCTGTGTGCTTCAGGGTATGTTTATGCCTCCACATGTTCAATCGTACAGACGTGCATCTGCAAAGCTGGCAAAGCTAGACTGAGAAGCTGGCAGCTTGTAGCCTTGTAGCCTCTCGTGAGCATGCAGGTTGCCGCTGCATGTTGCCCCTGCATGGCCCAGTTTCGCAGGTGAGGAAGCCATCCTGGTATGCCCTTGGCAGTTTCAGCTGCTGCTTCGACCAGATCCCGGAGCAGTCGTTGCAGAGGAGGATCGGATGGGCACTTTGATCTTCCCGGAGGCCCCGTTCAAAGCAACATGAACCTGCAGAAAAGGAGGATCATGATACATTGTGTTGCCAGTGTGTTGGAGGTTCAACCGGAGAAGGTAAGTCCATCCAAAAACTCGAGGACAGAGCTGATGCTGAAAACCTTCTGACCGGTGGGACCCAGCAGTCATGCAGCCTGCAAGGACTCCAGCATCGAGTCCCGCGCAAAGAGAGGCCAAGTAGAAGTCCACTTGCACAATTAAGTCTTTAAGTTTCTGGATGTTTGACAATGCGCAGGTCCCCGTGGTCAAACAGAAATGTCAGCCGGGCTGTCGGCAGCAGTGACGTTGCACAGGCTTTGTGCAGGCTGAACGGTTGGGTCGGTGGTTCAACAAATCGACAATATAGACGTGTCCAAGGTGTTAATGCGAACAGTCGGTAGGTAGCGAGGCACGGAAATTCAGCTACTTCAGATGTGATCGCAAAGCGATGCACATGAGTACCGGAGAGTCGAAATGCACGGCTCGAGGAGGATCACGGATGCAAATAAGTACGCCATGCACTGACTCTGACGGTGCTAGTAGCTCTGATTTGCAGTGGGTGGCGGGCTCCTGCAGAACGTGTACAACGCACGTTGCTTGCCACACCTCCGCAACTTTGCCAAGGCCACAGTTTGCTAAGTTACCAAGTTGTGAAGTCTATACTGTACTAAACAGGAAGCTTGCACTGGTAATGTTGGACCCGCATTATAGTAGGGGCCACAAACTAGAGCATGTCCAACATGACTTCGCATCTCGCGAAGAATTTGTTTGTCTCAAAGTTGCAACCGTGTGTTGTTCGTCATCGGTACGACATTCCACATGCCCAAACATAGAGGTACTCTGGTGTTGTGTGTAACGACATTGTCATCACTCTATGTTGGAATTGGCATGGGCGTGCATCCACAGCTAAGTTGCCTGTGTTCTTGCTGCTTTGTCGAGCCTAGCCTGTGGCCACGGGTGGTCTTTCAATAAGTTGACACTTCACGCTGGGCAGGTTAGATGAACAGACCTCGGCTGACAAGAAAAGAGGATTTCTTTGCTGGATGGTGGCACCGTGCGACTCAATGGAGCCCGCGCTCTCTCAGGTATTGCAAGCAGTACTCTTGCATGGAAGGCATCGTGGCAGCTGAAGTGAGCTGAAGCCCCGTTTGTCTGCTCATGCCGCTGCAAAGTAACTGACATGATTAGGGCCGTAAAAAACACCAAGGTTTTGGAGCGGAAGTTAACAAGATGCTCGAAGAGGAGCTGAACGCTGCCTCGCACCCAGATCTGAGGCCCCTGCTCTCGGCTGCGTCCCAGTTGTACCTCGCGTGGAGGAGAAAAAAGGCGTTTTTGCAGCTGAGGCCATGCTGTTCGCAAGTGGACATTCAGTCCTGCCAAGGACCGTGTCAGAAGTGATCACCACCGCTGCAACGTTCGACCAACGTTAAGTTAAGTTGTTGTCGCGTAGATTTTTCAAACACATGAAGCGCGCAGCCCTTGTGAAGATTTTGTTTCTCGTGGCGTGGCGGGAGTGCATTAGATAGCCCGAGAACCAAGTCTCGCACAGTCCGCCGCACATTGTGGCTAGACCTCTTCAAGCTTCGACTAGATCCCGCGAATGCCCCCTGCTCTAGCCTTTATGTTAAAGCAGTGCATGTCTCATCTTGAAATAGTGTGCATCGTATCAGGAATGCTTCGAGCATTCTGTTGATCAACCAGGCACGGAAGCTCAAAACTACCTCTTTTGCAACATGCTCCTCTGCTTTGCACACCAAGTTTTGACAGGTCTCTAATAATTTTCCTGAACAAGAAGGACTGCAAATATCGGAGGCAAGGTGAGTGCGACAGCAGTTTGTTCACTGCTCCTTGGTTTGGTCAAGTTTAAGCTACCAGTAGCTGGCTGTGGGACCTACCCGCTGACTGATTGTGGGTCTGCTCTAAGTCTACTTATTCTACGTCAGCTCAATCCCGATCGGGGCCATGAACCCGACTGCAGAGACGTGTCACGTGCACGACGAACAAGTTCCAAAGTGACAACGGCCACCACACGTGACTCATCCTCGTATCTGTCAGCACGTTTGTGCCTCGACGCTACGAGGATGGCGCACCCCACATGCCTCATCCTCGTAATCGTCTGCACTTTTGAGATGTGAACGACAACCGAAGCTAAACGACAGTTTCGAGGATGGCGCAACCCACGTACCTCAGCTACAAGTCAGCACTTTTGAGGCCCCAACACCAGACCAAGCTTCAAAAGTGGTGACGGTTGCGAGGAGGACGCACTCCACGCGCCTCATCTTCGTGACAGTCAGCACTTTTGAGATGCGAAAACAGTGACGACAGCCACGAGGATGCCGCACATGAGGGGCCTTATCCTCGTAACTGTCGGCACTTTTGCGGATAAGAGGCTCCAGCACTTCCGGATGGCGCGCCTGAGGCCTCATCCTCGTGACTGTCAGCATTTCGGCTCGCTGCACGGCATTCGCAGACGCTTCCGGATGCTTTGAAACGCTTACGAACATAAAACGCACGGTGTCCGGTGAACTCCTGGACCCCCAGTTCTTAGAACGGAAACCCTTTCTGCTACGCATTCAGGAACAAGGCGAGACCGTGCCGGACATGTGCGTGTTTTACTTCCCATCGGCTCGAAGACATGTAATGTGAGCTAACAGGCATGTTGCGAATTAATCGTGGAAGTTCATGGCCTTGCTATCCGACAAATATCCGACAACAATCAAGAAGGGCAATATACGCAGCGCTAACAAGCTGACAAGCTCGCTAGTCTTGACCTTGTGATGCCGAGCTGTCGCAAAATATGGCGGCTGGCGACAAGGTGCGCATTGTTGGTGTTGGATGTACCCTTTTCAATTCGCTCCCAAGCTCTGCAGCTACCCGCCATGACCGTATGACCACGCCCATCTGAGCTTCGCAGGGGCAGAGCTCATGGCTGGTTTGCGCGGCCTGTACCTACCCGCTCGTCCGCGTTGAGGAGCTGATCGAGGAAAAGCTTCACGGCAGAGAAGTGGGGAGAGTGGGCTAAGGGCTCGGCAAGAGCCCCCAAGAGATTTAGTATTCAGAGTTGGCTCTTGCTTTACAAGCATGCTCTCGCATGCCCGAAGAAAAAAAACTTGAACTCGAAAGCCTTCTTCTGAGCGGCATCCTGCACTCTTCTTGACGACCCTTGTTGGATCATCAGACTATAGCATCCAGGGTCGGCTAAGGTTTGAATGCCGGAAAGACGACGCTTGGCTCGGTCAATCCTGTCCGCTCTCACTCTCGTGCGCAGTGTAGCACGGTGATAGGATTTATCGTGTGCCTGGGTAGGTTGACATGTTCCGACGAGGTTTCGTGGAGCTACGAGCTGGATGTGATGGAGCAGCAGATATGGCACTCTGCCGACAGCAGCAACCACAGTAGAACGAGCGCGTCATTCACAATGTGTACAGGTGCTATTCTGCAACCAACGCCCACGACCACAGGTTCGATGTGGCCAGCGCCTAGGATGTTGTATATTGTATATGCTGTCACTGCAGGGCCAGGTTGAATGGTACCTTTTCCAATCTTCTGCACCGAGGTCCGAGTGCTTCCGACCGGCTTGAGTCGTAGTCTGGCTGTGGACTGCGAGCGTATGTGAGCGTCATGGGGTCATTAGATTCCATTGCACACCTTCAATAGGCAGTTCAAAGCTGCTTCTGAAGCTCACAGGAGGGGAAGCCCACTGCAGAGTTTTCGTGGTTTCCGGGCTTCGCTTGGGCAATGGCCCACTGCCGCAGCCTTAGGCCTCACATGCGGCAGCCTCCATATGGCGATTTCTCTAAATTACGGTCCTTCTTGGGGTCCTTATTACAAGGCGGCCCCTCTTATTTCGGGTACCCAAAAAGGGACCATAATTTAGAGAGCTGACCATATCCACAACAAAGCCAAGCCTGTCAGCGTCCCTCCGCAGGCTGCCATTGCAATCGCCACTTGGGATGGGCCTTTTACCCGGAAGCTCGGCCAACTAGCGAGGAGAGCGCATCAGTGCGACGTTTTGCAACGGGCGTTTCACGGAGCAATTTGTGCAGAAATCGAGCAGTTAGACAAGAGCACATCGAGCTCGGCGGGGCTAAACGGTTCGGAAGAGGCCGGGTCAACAGCGACCACTACATGTGAAATAAGGTCGACACCGTTCACTCAAATCCACGGTACCCAGCATCCGATGGAAGGATCTGGGAAGTCTCCCCCTTTGGGACTTTGGGATTGTGCTCTATGCAAGGGCTGAAATTTGACCCATCTTGCCCCTCCCTTTCACAAATCTGTGCACCCCCAACACAAGAAGCCACATCACGTCAAGCACGGTTTGCACCTTTGGCCGGCACGCCTCGCACAATCAAACTTTCGGAGGCTCATGGAAAGAAGCATTTTGGGGTGGGAGGTCATCCGGGAGGTTCAGCATTAGCTTGTAGATGCTCATGCTGCTCATGTTGCGGGCTGGAAAACGTCAGCGTGGCACTTTGGCAACTATGCCGATTGTCATCACTTGCGCGGTGACAGTCGTGATCGTGACCGCTGTGGCAACGAAACTATGTGCGCTCCTGCATTGAAAGCATGCTGACTAGGGAGAAACACGTCAGCTTCACGCAAGGCAGGTGGAGAAGGAGGTAGTCACCAGCTCTATCATGAACGGGCTGGGGTTACAACGAGCAATGTCGGCTCCTAATGATGCTTTGCATGTCGTCGGATATCTTTAGTTCATCCACTAAAGGCGTCGTTCACAGATGCGAGGCTGAGGGAGGAGGATCGTTTGGAGCATCGGGCACAAAGTCGGAAATAGGGGGCAATGATGGTCAGGTAGGGGTTTTGCCGATATTCACAGTCTACTTGCCAGGAGCACTCCGAGCAGCCTGCAGATGCATCCACGCCACTTAGTTGACACTCATAGTTTTGGCCAATGTATAGTACACCCAGAGAGGGTTGCCGTGAGCCTGCCTCGTTATTCTATTTGCTTAGCATGTGCTCAGCGTTCCACGGCCCAATATCTGAAACTGCTGGGGTGGAAAGATGTCGAACGGCAACATTAATACCGATCCCAAAAACCTGCATGTCTTGAGGTTTTCGCTGCAGAGTCCGGAGTACGTGTTTCTTGAGAATTATGTTTTATGCTGGCTTCTTCGAAGCTCTTCAGGCTCGAAGTCTGTCGGTCAGAGTGTGTGTGTGTGTAATCGCACCCATGTCCCCACAGGCTAGAACAGATGTTGTTGGTCGCAAAGCCCCACAACGTGCTGTTCAGGTCTGAACTCGCTTTCTTCGGACTAGTGCTCACGAGCCTTGCCGGACGCTTCAGCTCTTGCCACCCAAATTAGAGAGGAACAAGTAACGCACAAACTATATCGCATGTGCAGCTTGCATCTACTCTCTACTTGCCAAGACCACTGTCGATTTCCGAGTTGGCAGCGCATGGTGCCCTCCCATCAAGTGATTGCCAGCACTGGCAGTTTTGACTTCATGTTCACACGTGCCACAGCCGAGGAAAATGCGGGAGAGCCGCCTGCACGATTCGACAGTGGAGGACATCTTCGCGCGGTTGAGGCAGGACCGTTCTCCGCGAGCATACTAAAAAGACTCCAGCAGAAGCGAAATGGTTTTGATGTGGCTCATCATGTATCATAAAAGTCTTCAGCGACATGTTGTGTCTGCAACGCGTTGTTTTCGTCGAGCAATGTTTCTTGTATGTCTCAATGTTGCTGTGCGTGCCCTAACTGTTTGCCTGCTCTACGTTGGTGCATACACGTAACTGCCCCTTTGCAATTCAATCACTGATACCTTGCGGCTGCATGCGATGCATTTGCTCAAGTGTTTTTGTTGTTTCAACACAAATAGCACATCAAGCACAGTCACATAGGTTTCCGTAGGTTACCGTTGTTTTTTCTTGGGGTTGAAACGTGGAAGGAGTAGGGTGGGGCAGGGGGACGAGGGAGCCTGGTAATTACATTTAATGTTCGGGGGCGCTTTGGGTGTGTGTGTGTGTGCACAAAACCCTGTTGGACCAAGGGTCGGAGCAAATCACATCAGTCGTTTTGAATTCATTTAAGATGTACGCAGGGGGCCGCTCCACCCACTGTTAGGGGGCGGCCAACGAAGAGCCTAACAGTGTGGTGCTGAAAACGTACCTGCAAATTCGAGCGTGCTTGGGCTTGGCAGAGCAGCTGGCAGCTCAAAAAACTGGGAGTGTGCTTGGGCTTAGCATAGCAGCTGGCAGCTCCACCATTGACGATATTTCTGCCTTCCCCTACATGTGTAGGGAGATCCCGAAGAGTGTGTGTGTTGGGAAGATTTCTGAGCGGCTCCCTAGAAGAGTCCTGAAATCCTACGAAGCTAGCCCTATTGACTATATCTTGTTGCCAAAGTCCGGAAGAGCGGGATCTCTATATTCTTTCCTTCATCCCATTCCCTAAGCCCTAAAGAGGGGAGTGCTTGAGTCCTAAAGAGGAGAGCCCCTAAATCCAAAAAAAAACATTCCATTGCCTAAGCCCTTATCACTAAATCCTAAAGATTTAGATCCCCGTGTTCCTTGCTTTAGTCTGTTCCCTAAACCCTAAAGAGACGCATCCTTAGATCCTACTACAGAGGCCAGGAGTGCCCCCAAATCCCTTAAAACAAAACCCTATTCCCCAAGTCCTTTTCGCCAAATCATAAAGTGCGGGATCCTTAGATCTTATTCCCTTAATCTCATTCCCAAAGCCCCATTGCGTAGACCACAAGGCGGGTGCCTCTCCTCCCCCTCAGCTCTCACTATATTCCACAATCAGACTGGCCAGGGCGGGATCCCAAATCTTCGTTTACAAATCTTAAAGAGGAGAGTTTTCAGTGCCCCCACGAGGCTTAGATCTTATTATTCACTAAATCCTAAACTAATAGGGGATCCCGCACTTTAGGATACCGTGAAATGGATTTAGGGTATTGGATGTTTACCTAAGTCCTAAACGCTGAACAGAAAGGTTTGTGTTTCTGGTTTTGTTCCTAAAGGGCAGATTCCCTCAATTCCAAATCTTCGTGCCTCAATCCTACTCTCTAAATCTTAATATAAAGGGATCCCTGAACCTCTTTAGTCCCCCTTGGCATGGGGCTGAAGTCTTAGTCGCCAAATCCTAAATGCATAGGATTTAGGAAGAGGGGAATCGGCCCACTTTTGCCTGAATCGGTGCCTAAATCTTATTCGCCAAATGCTAAACCGAACGTTTAGGGAATAGGATGTAAGGAGCAAAGAAGATTTAGGGATCCCGCTCTTCAGGATGTAGCGACAAAGATGTAGGGCATAGGGTTAGTCTGTTTCGAATGTAAGGGCTTGCCTAGGGGCTCTCCTCTTTAGAACTTAAAGAACCCCCTCCTTAGGATTTAGGAACCCCTTCTTTAGGATTGAGCGAGAAGGATTTAGGGAATAGGGTTCTTGTTTTTAACATCTAGGGGCTTTTATCTTTAGGAATTACGTAAGGACCACCCGCTTGATGCATGGTTTACGCAATAGGATTCGGGAAATAAAATTCAGGGAATACGATTTGGGGAAGACTTCCGGCTCCCGCTCTTTAGGGTTTAGCGAAAAGGATAGGAAAAGTTGTTTTTAGGATTTAGGCCCAAACCCCAACGACTGGAATTTGCGCCATGGGTAGTTAAACAAACACAAATGGTATAGTAGATGTCGATTGAAATGCGTGCGAACAAGCCCGAGTTTCAGCGACATCACCTGAGACTTTGTCACTGAGAGAAAACCGATTCAGCCGTTTGAATTTCAATCGGCTTAATCGGTTTTAATCGGCATACACGGGTTTACCGCAGCCTCCTAACCAGAACCTTCAGCAGGGGACAATATAATTTTTAGGCAGCTCAGTTGGGGAGGGGTTGCCTACTTGTATCTTGCGCTACCCGGCCCCTAGGATACAAGCCACTAAAAAAGCAGATCTGGGGGGGGAGGGGGGGAAGGGGGGTAATGTATGTATGAGTATGTATGTATGCATGCATGTATGTATGTGTGTGTATGTATATATATATATATATATCACGCAAATGTGTTTTGATTATTCATATTTTTGACTTCGTGTATATGTGTAAACATGTGTATGAAGATTATTATTCTTCTTTTGCTCGATTTCAATTAAAGCTTAAGATTTGGCCATAGGTTGAAATGCTTTCTTTCGTAAGTATTCTCAAACTGAGACCTTATCGTTGTCGTGGAAAATCAATTGTTGGAGGCCCCTGTTAAGGATGCCGTATTCGCCTTGTATTTGCTAGTCTCAGTATGGAACACCAATAATTTGGGTACGAAGCGAAGAACATTGACATGACTGTAACAAGAATAACAAAAAAAGCGCATGACCTCAAACATTTACCACCACCCCCCGCCCCCCCACCTCCCGGCGATAAGCAAAACCCAGAGCTTGCTAGTGTGGCAATATATTGGACTACAGATCTCCACAAACAGAACAGCAACAATTGAATACTTGTTTGTCCCACAGGTCACCCCAGCAACAAGGTTCGAGCACGCTACGCTCGCTGAGACAAGCCTTGAGACTCCTGTCTGGAACCTTGTTGCTGTTACTGCTTTTTCGCAGCTGAGAGTACATTACATGAGAGTTTTGGTGCAGACCGCATGTGCCACAAAGCTCAGGACCAATGTTGCTGACATATGCCTCGACCTTAAGTGCTTCTTGGGTCGGGACACAGTCAGCCTGGATAGGCCTGAAGATGTGAATGGCCCTTCTTTCTGTGCTTCAGTTATCCCGTCAACTCGCCGCGAATTGAGTACAGAGGCCGGTCGAACTAGAATAAACTGAGGAAGATGCTTATGGAAAGATTCATCCCCCGAGAACCCTTCTCTCTTTCCGCACACCAGCATCCCAATCATATGCTGAGTTCAAGAGCTGGCAACAACACGTTTGCTTCACCGAGTTTCGAGTAGTCATGCCTGTTACTACCGCTCTTGTTCTCCTGCAGATGCCGCTGCGGGATCCTGACAGGCGCAGGGCTGCACTCGGCTGCATTCCTGACCCCCAAGCCGTGAACCCTCGGCAAGTCTGCACAGCTCTACTATGCCACCATGAGAAGTTACTACATCGGTCTGCCTTGCCCCGTTTGCGTCGGGGTGTAAGTAAGGGTCTGAATGTCTTGGAGGCATGGTCCTCAAAGAGACAGAAGAGGTGGTGCCTAGTGCTGAAGAGCAGCTCAGCTTGGTATATCCCTCTTGGACAAAAGCGCTACATGCAATTGCCGCTGCTGCAAGTTCAGCATTCTGCATTTGTTCAAGCTGAGTCGGGGATGTACGGTCGATTGCCGCTGAGGTAGCATTGCAAGCTGAGTACCTCGCTGCTGTGTACAGCTGGTTTAGTGCAACATGCAAGACGAAGCCCAAAGCCGGAAATTTGTCTCGGCCTCGTCAAGTTTCAAATGCGAGAAGTTCAGAAAATTTGCCTTGGCAATTCTCTGCCACCTAGTAATAGCTGCTACTCTCTGGCTGGCCATTCTGGAAGGCACCTCTAGATGAGTTGCACAAGGAGGCTGGCCACGCTGGCAGCGACAAAAGCTCTGTTTCTTTCGGTGGAGCTAACTTGGAGTTTGGTGTGAAACGATGACAAACGATGCAGCAGGGCCTGGCTGGTGTGGCCTCGCGTGCCATACTTCAGCAGTGCGCCACAAAGTTGAGAAGAAGCACAGGTGCAGTAATAGGCATGATAATGGCATGATGTAGCAGAGTGCAGAGTGCCTTCGAATGCTTCCAGTGTTCTGCCTGTGCCGAGGTTCGGCTCTTGGAAAAACACATCGCTCCTGGAAGCGGAACCCAGGAAGAAGAGTATCCCGTACTGCCCAAACTCTTGCAGAAACATCTGGGGGGGGGGGAAGTGTCTTCCAGATTGCGGGCCTTTTCTGCACGCGTTTAAAGGTAGCGTAGGATGGACAGTATCTTTCTGGAAACGCGAAGTTCGAACAAGACCCCCATTTACCAATCGTGGTTCGATTTTGTCACCAGGAGGCTGATGAATTTCAGCTGGGCGGCGGTGTCCTCCGGAGCCCAGGATGTTCACTGTGCTCCCTTGCAGGATAGAGGTGGGGCACCGTTGATCTGCGTTGATCTGCTAAGTTTCTTTTTTTCACTCGTGGGCCGGGTCCAGCCAACAACGCATTTCAGGAGGAATGCCGTCTGACTGCTATCTGGTTTCAAGCAGATCAATCGAGATGGACGCTCGCAGCAGGCCCGGGCATGTCTTGTCACACCATTGCAGACTCGCATTTTCCTTGTAGGTGGCTCCTTGTCGTCGTGCTTCACTCTGACATCTTTACTGGAAGCGCGGCGAAACGCTCAGAGCACACCAAAGCGTCGGACGAGCTGCGCGCACAACCAAGACCGACTCAGAATTGCTACCCAAGGTTGACGTAGAGAACGAGCTTGACCAGAAGGCTCCGACATGCTCCAACTCGTAAAAAGTGTAACCGATACGATACGTCAGTCCTCTGGGCTCTTCAACTACAGGTCACTTCCTTCGAGCAGTCCTCAATGGAAAGCTTGGAAGAGGCGTGGGTTGTGTGAGTCCAGCTGTCGGTTACATGCGGGTTAGGCTGGTTTGGGGGCCTTGAATTGAAGCTAAGATGCCAGGGCCGAGCGAACGGCCTCTACGTGGGGATCGCCGAGTGCTCGGATCATCTCGGATCGACAACCTCTGCAAGTCAAGAGGAATGGCCGCACCGTCCAGCGAAGTTATAATTGCATCAGGTTATGACTCTTCTTAGCATCCTCACATCGCTTTTTGTGGGCCGAATGGTGAGTGGACCTTTGAGGCCCATGGGAAGTGATGCATCTGCTCTGACCAAATGCATGGTGTTGTTCTTTGCGAGCAGTTTCAGGGTGCAGCATATTGCGGCATTCTTTAAAATGACTCCAGTGAAGAAGAAAGTGTGCGCCAGGATGTGAAGATCGGAGTCATGAAACGATTCCATAGAAGGGCTAGATCAGGTTCTGATGTTCGGATGAAACATTCCAAAGGTCTAGAAGGGTTGGAGACCATTGGAGACTGGCGGACGTGGATTGTTTGGGACAAGTGCCCAGCATTAAAGGCGGTCGAAGTTGAGTGTCAGTATCACTTGCTACCGGACGCTCTGCTGCAACGTCGGAGTGCTCATCAAGATCTGCACAACCGCCCCGGACAGTGCAGGCACCTGACTGACCTCATGGACAAGCTTGGAGATTTGGACTACGAGTCGAGACCACTGCAGTTCATGTGGAGAACTCGCTATCTAAAGCACTGTTGGAGAAGTGCCCAGGCCTGCAGAAGCTCTCGCCAATCAACCCGAGAGGTTCACGCTACCAATGCTACCACGAGCAGTCAAATGGCAAGTGCAACGGGAACTGCAGTCAGGCGGTCGTGCATTCAAGACGTTGCTGAGCTCCAAGTCGCGTTGCAGCCTTACCTCCGTAGCTTGCATCTCAGCACGACGCTCGCAACGCGACGATGTGCATGATAACATGTGCAAGGTTCGGCCGCTTGGCCCGAGGAATTGGAATGTTTTCACGCTTTGTGCCGCAGACTGTTGCCCGGGCCACGGCTTCTGAAACAAGGGAGGGTTGTTCTAAACCTCCGCCTCCTGACTATAGATGAATACGGCAGCTTAAGTCGGGATGCCGTCTGAACCCCCTACAAGCGTGCAAGCGCGCGCACGGGCGAGGCTTGAGGGCGATCATGAATCGCGCGCAATGTGCGAGGCGCAAGAGGGCTCCGAGCAAAGGAAGGTGAGCAAAGAAAGAATAGATTATGGAAAAGAAGGAAGAAAATGTAAAACTAACAGCCCCAGATGGCAGTGGAGCTTTGCCGCATTAGGGCAATCTTGCGCCAGAACTGCCAACTTGCCCCAGATTGGAAGATCTTGTGGCCTACCTAGGTTTAGGAAAAGTCTCCAGTGCCAGAGCTTGAGGGCACCCTTGATGTTGTCATCCAACGTATCCCACGGCATCTGCGACCGTTACGAACCACTTACTGCCGTTCCTTGCTGAACCTATCAACTCTTTATTGTTGCAACTCAAGTCTCACACACTGAGGTCCGCAACATTGTCAGTCAGGGCGATGCAATTGCAACACGCTTGAAGGCAAGGATGTTGGTTTCGTGGACTCAACATTGAGACCTTATCGGAGGCTTCAGAGTGTTGGCGCTTGCGTTACAGCATTGTTGCAGCTGAACACAAAAATAATGTCCTGGAGTGCTTTCTGGTTATCAGTTTACCACGTAAGTTAATGAGTCATGGCCCGACGCAGCACGACCTTATGGGGTGGGAAGACCTCAAGGGTTCCGAGGTCCGGGTATGTCCAGCTCATCTTTCAGTTCTTTACAGCCCGTACGCTGTCCTGAAATTTAAGAGGGGGGGGGGGGGGGTTGGCGGACCGGTTGAGGCTTTGAAAGCTTGATTGAGCTCGGAACGATTCCATGCACAGCTGCACAGCATGCCCCGACGAACGAATCGCGCAGTTGGACCGACGAGTCGTCACTGTTATGCCGGCAGCTCAGCAAAACCTGCCAGGACAGACCTCGGCTCTTTGTCTTTGCGTGAAGAGCCTGACAAGCCCTGCATCACCCCGATGAGAGAAACTACATGTTATGATGTGTGCCTGTTGTTGTTCATATAGACCTCGTGATATTTCTGGCATGCAAGGCGGCACACATGTGCTTTGTGATGCTAGCTGACCGTTTCGAATTCTGCGTGAGCTTCGCAAATCGCCGCACGAGGGAGCCTTGCTATGCGCGGTTACCTCTACACGGCTTGGTTCTCAGGTGCACTGACATTGCTGGCTTCACGAGCATCGGTGAGCTTCTGGTGCTGTGTCGGACTCAGCATAGCGAGAACAGCAAGGGCTGGGCAGGTCGGGAGCAGTCCTTGTTTACACACACTCGCAACAGATCGCAACCAAAGGCGCGATCTGTACTTCATTCTCACCCGCTACTTCTCTGTCCCGGCCTCCGACGGATGTACAGCAAGCGCATGCGGATTGAAAGTACTAGATGATCCATGTCTGCCACGTAAAGTGGCTTGAAATCACTGAGCAAAACCCGTTTGAGGTAATGATGAGCGTGGTCGAGCTATACCAAGGTCAGCATACAAATGCTTGCTAGACAAAACTACATGCAGGCCTGCTGCCGTCCCTGTCAGGAGTCGTGTCAGAGATACAGGGAGACGGGCTCATCGTCCTGTGGAATGCGCCCGACCTTGCTGGGGGCTTAGCTGAGGGCGATTTGTGAGGGTTCGACGGTCAAAACCACACCAGGTCGAGGATCATGCCACCGCCGCTTGCGCTTCAGCGTTGACGCAACAACAGGCCACCTGCATGCTGCATGCCGAAGCACGACGTGAGGATGTCGATATGCAGCAACAGCCCCTCAGTTTAGTTTGGTAGCTAAAGTTGGGTGCGAAGAAGCCTGTTGTGAGCCGATTGTGCTTGAACATGCCATTACAGCTAATTAGTTCTGAGAGCGCATGAAGTCACAAGTGCAAGGGCATGCAATAATTTAGCATAGCAAGAACTGTATCCACTGAAATGCTGGAGCTCCTGCAAACAGCCGCTGCGTGCTGTGTGATGCCCGCATTCGTGGATGAGGCACTTTTCCACATCAATGAGGAACTCAGAGTGTTGGCTTGGAACTTGGGATGCTGCAAATTGGACACTTTGAGCGTTGCATTGCGCAGACCTGCTGGAAGTGTCTCAGAATAAGGAGTTGACACCTTTATCCATTCGCATTGGCATACACACCGGGCCGTGGGCCAAGCATCGTGGATCGGTGCAAGCACTTCAAACGCTAGTCGAGCTGCTGCTGACAAAGCTGAGCTGTCGGTGTCTTCTCCCAGAAGATGCCTCTCAGGTCATCCCTCCTCGGCAACATTGGCAGCATGACGTTTCCTGGAAGCAAAGGAACTCAAAAGAGTGTCGATGTGTCTGTTTACCCAGTGGTGCTATAGCCTATAGCTGCTATGCTGAGCCCGGCTGAGCCCTGGAGCATCAGAATCTGAGGAAGATGAAGTACGGCTGCGAATAGCTCAGCCATTCCCCATCAACCACTTGTCTTTCTGTTCGTGCATTTTTGACATGTATGCGCTGCACCTCTGATGCCACCAACAGGGCAGCAGCCGAGGCCTTGGTGACACCAAGCAGCTTGCCATGCGCTTGGAGGAGCCGCATGTCTTGTTGCCGCAGTAGCAGTGTGGAAATCCCTTGCCGCTTGGGCACACGTTCTCAGAGCCACATGCCAGGAGTATTGCAAACAGTATGAGGTGGACATCATCTGCATGGACCTCAGAACTCTCGGAATCTTTCCAGGCTTCGTGTTGTGTCGTCCTTGAAGCGCCCTTATGCACCCAAACCTCCCAGCATTCTCGGTCTGAACCTCAAGGTTCCTCGGACACCAGGGACTCGATCCCCTCCGGCAAGTTCTTGATGCGCTGGTTGGGCGATGTGCCGGCCGGGCATGGCATGACATGGGTCATGATGCTTATCTGCTGTATGCTGCTGTTCCAGTCCCAAGTGGAGGGTGTGCTTCTTAGACTTTCACACATCAGACCACATTCCTTCAGGTGCGAAGCGATGACGGAGAAATGATTGGCGTTCACCACGTAATCTGCAGCATCCTTAGTGTTGAGTGGGGCTGGATCCGTTGCAACGGTTGTCGAGTCACCTCGATCCGACAGCATTTGAGGTCGAGACCATCTGGAGGACGGAACAACACACTAGGAAGTCACTAGTACTGGTAGACTCACGGATGCGGGCGAAGGGGTGATGTTGCTCCACTGCTCACACTCGAAGTGCGGCTTCTACACAAGCCTTTCCTACAGAATGGGCTTTTAGCAAAGAGCTTCCCCGAGGCAGGGATAGTCGGGATAGTTGTCCCGCTCTGTTTCATGAACGAAAGCTCTGAGAGGAAGAGTCTCTCCTGAGCCCAGCAGCAGCCTCCTCCTGCAGATCGCACAGGCCCGGGATGGCCTTCGAGTAGAATTTGGTGTGAAAATGTGATGGAGGTAGTCAAATAGTAACAATAATTGTACATGTATAGTACGAAGCATTCGTCTTTTCCGGAAAACTGGTCATCACTAAGGGACGATGCAATGGACTCCTTCTCGGTCCGCAGCCGTCGTCGCCTTGGGCACTACAATCTTTTCAAACTCGCATGCGCTTTCTGTCGCATTCTGTCGCGAATCGCACAACTGCTAGTGGCTTCTCACAGTGTTTCATGACCGAGACTCATATCCTTCTCTCTGGTCTGAAAGCCCCTCACACGCATCGCCAGATCCTGAGTCGCTTTCGTTGTGCTTCACGTCCCCCAATGCAAGTTGGGGGAGAGAGATCCTGAAAAGACACAAGCCAGGATCAGGAACGTGGAACAGGGCAGGTCAGGGGTAGCAAGCAGGAAGTGCATAAGCAGTGCTAGTGCACTCAGGGACTTTGGGGAGAAAGCTCGGCAAGCAGGGCAGTTTGCTTGAGGCCTGGCAATGCAGTCCAGCGACTTCCATCCATCCGTTTTCAAGAAGAGAATCCACGAAGGCGCGGATGCCTTGAGCAAGCCATAGACCATAGGCCACAGCTCTACTTGACGTTGAGATGCTGCTCCACTGTTTTCCCTTTGATTTCCGCGAGCTGTCCGAAGGCGGATCGCAATGAAACGCTGGCTGCGATATTTGCAGGTGACTTTCTGCAGTCACGATCAGTCATGCCACGATTATACCATGTTAATGCTTGCCGCCATGCGCAGGCCAGAGAGAGGGCACGCTGTAAAGCATTCAAGCATTTTCTTCATGAATGTGACAGAGATAGCATCTTTGAACTCATGTGAGTTTGGAAGGCTCGCTTATCATTCCAAGCATGTGGAAGCTTGCCAGTGCACATGCTTGCCATATGCTTGCATATGCTTGCATGCCAAAGTTCCACAAGTCTGCAAACCTGATCCTGCTGGACAGGAGAATCGGGATCTGGCAAATCTAGCCTCTTGGATGTCTCGGATTGTTTTTGGTCTCCTTTGGCCTTCTTCTGCCTGCTGAGGCCTTCACCTTCAATAGCTGCAAACCCCAGCACCGAAAGAATATTGACACAGTCCCCAGAGCGGTGTATCTATTTCCTTGACCATGCCCATTCCGCACCCATTACGCTCAGATGTGCTGCGCTCGTGTTGCATTTCTCGGCCCGGTGAAGTCGACAATCAAGCAAGTTGCTGTCAAGCAAGGGGTTCTGTAGCAAGTAACATGTTCTTTCTGATGAGAGAGGCATTATGATATGGAGTGCCATGGAAATGCTCTAAAACAGACTGCACGAACTGCACGAACGCCGCATTGTCTAGATGGGCAGTTCTGGATGCAGCTGGTTGTCGATGGGCGTGGGCCGAAGATTATCGGAATTTCCGGGCCGACAAAAGCTGGCAAAACGACCTTGGCAAGTGGACTCGCACGTCGGATCTGCGGCGGCGATCGAAAGCTACCACCCCAATTTGGCCGAGACCGTGTGGAGCGCTTTCTTGGCGATCGAGGCAAGGAGTTCAATCAGCTGACCATGGTGGCATATTATGGAAGCACCATCCGGTCAGTATCATGCTTGTCATAGTTGTTCCGTGCTACAGTGCTATGGCCTCCATGCCTACGCGTCTCTAATTCCATAGGAGCAGTCATCTCAGCCTGCCGGAATGGAGCCTCCCAGCCTTGCGAGGTGTACTGCGATCATGTCGAACTTTCGATAGTCAGAACGGGCTCTGCCAAAAGTCCACTAGCTCTCTTGCGGCGGTCTCTCACTAGCAAACAGATGCAGCGTTGTGGCATCTGTGCAAACAGCAGTGGAAGTGAGGCCAACACTGCCAACACTCCTGAGAAGAGTTTGGCGGACTCGGCCTGCGCTGTCAGCGGTGTCTGTGCCGTTGTGACACCGAAGGATGACGTTCAAATGAAACCTGCTTGTGCTGGGGACCGAAATGTGTTCTTCTTGTATCAGCGAAAACATGTGGCCAGGGATCCTCAGAAAGAGAGAAGATAGAAAAGACAAGGGCTGCGCAGGTTTCAGTGCTGAGGTTTCCACGGTACCTTGGACGTTTGGCAGCTGCTTGTCTTTCAGATTCCTCTGGCTCTTTCAAACAGTCTATGTTGTTGCATGTCGTTGCCTTGATCGTCCAGCTCATATCCCGTCATCCCATTCCAACTCATACTGAAGAGACTAGAAAACTTGGGTGAAGTCTCCCTTTGCCTCGCAGGCAACTGCATCAGCGTTGTCGGCCAGGACTCCTACTTCAAGAGGGGGGGAGATCGCAACTGGGAGCTTCCAGATGCTATTGACCACACTTGGGTTCTACGGACGCTACGAGATGAGCGAAGAGACAATATTTCAGACCTCATCATCTTCGAAGGCTTCAAAGCCTACTGGGACGAAGAAGTCGTCAGAGAGTTAGATCTCATCTTATGGATCCGAGTGAAGGAGGAAACTTCACGCATGCGACGAATGAGGAACAAGTCGGTTACACATGAAGTCTGGGCTGAGATGTGGCAGCATCATTCTGAGTATGAGAAACATTGGGTTGAGACCTTGAAGCGGCATGTGGTCGGAGAGTATGATGCAGGCTGCGCGGCGCCAGTCGAAGAGGAGAAATGCGTTGCATTAGACGGCGAGCAGCCCGCGGCAGCCGTGCTGGATCAAGCGATTGAAGTCCTATTCAAGCGTGGCTGGCTGAAGAAAGCAACTGACTCTGAAGCCTCCACATCCAGGTCCAGGAGCAGGTCGCGAGGCCGTTCTGACAAGTTGAAACAAGTGTTATACGTGACCGTTCCCACCAAACCATCTCCAAATTCGGCAAATCTCCCTGAGTTTCAACCCTCGGAGACTGGCCTGAGATTCAAAACTCTCAAGACTGCTTCAAATTCAAGCCTCGATATAGGAGGAAGTCCTGGAAACCACGGGTTTCGAAATAGTGCCGGGCTTTAGTCCTTTCAGTCGCTCGCTTGTGGCAGATGCAGCGCCACCAGGCTGAGAAGCACCCGCAAGGGGCTCATCGTGTCATCTCTTTGATAGCGTTGAGGAGTGTTTTCCCAAGCCTACCTGAGGATCTGTGCTCGCTGTTGCGCGGGGGGTTAAACTTGGCCCGCCCACCGAAGCCGGAGCGCATGTGAGATTTGTGTTCGAATGGGAGGGGGTGCACAGAACGGGAGATCTGAGTTTTAAATACGTGGGTCGTGTTGGGGGGGGGGGGGGGGGGGGGGGGGAGAGGGCCAAGGGAGGGGAGATTTCACTTTTGAAAGGGCGGTATGGAACGAAGCCAACTCTCGCTCAAGCCGACAGCTTCCTTTGGCCTTGGCTCCCGTGACTTCCGCGGCACCCGCTGGTTAAGCATGGTTCGAAGCTGGAAGACCCCAGTTTTGCGCGACATGTACGGCAACGGCGCCGTCGGGATTGCCGTCTACTTGTTTGTAGCATTTGCCACAACCGCCGCCGGTATCGTCGTATGAACGGTTGAAACCTGCTTGAAGTTTCCGAAAGGGCCACGAATACAAGCAGCAAGCATACGAGAGTCACACGAGAATGCTGAAGCAAATGTAAGACTATTCTGCTCCAGGGGTGGCTCGGCGAGGCGCCGGTGGCGGCTCAGCGCTGCGGAGTTTGCATGAACGCTGCGCCAACCCGGCGTGCTGGTACCAGGTTTCCCAAGACGCGGATGGCGGCGGGTATTGCTGTAGGAAATGCCACTGGCGCCATGCCACCTGATCAAATGCTAAACAGTTTCCTTGATGTTTTCTTACCCCTCTTGAATGCCTCGGGTGCCCTCGAGTCATGAACATAGTTTCCAGTACAACAGGCTTGACAAACTTGGTCTCAAGAGGCTACGAAGTGTTTTCTTGGTGTGGCGGAGGTTGTCCGTTCTTTGCTGTGCCCAGGTCACGGGCTCCAAGTCGGGCAAGAATCACAACAAGGACGTGTTTGCCTTTGGGAGCTCTGCACGCGGCAAACTTTGCCTCGAGATTTTACAAATAAGGCCCCTTAAACGTTACACTATGCTGCACAGAGGAGTGTGCGAAGTTGGTTGCGTCTTCGGCTGCACCTCGGGCGGCTGCCGTTGCTCCGGCACAGGACTACGTCAGCTCCGCGCAATCACAAGAGGCAGAGGTTCGTCCGCTGGCCCAGGCTGCTGGGTTTGGTCCTTGGTTCAGTTGTAGTACGGTTGTAAGTGGCGTGTGCGGTTGAATGCGAGTAAAGCGCAGCGCGTGGTCTATGACTAGGCTGACATGGACACTGGCGCAGTCAACGACGCGGTGGCTGAGGATGCAGCAAGGTCCTCGGACCAGGCAGCCAGCGGTACAACTTCAGGCATGCCAAGTCGGGTTGACCTTACAGAGACCGTGAACAACGCGACCAGCATTTACTTTTGGCAGAAGCTGGCCTGCGCCAATCCGAACTGTCCTTTTCTCGCCAGCTCAGACCGCTTGGACGGAGGCTACTGCTGCAGCAGGTGCTACTGGCGGTCGGTGGCTCCTTCCTCGGCAAACAAAAACAAACGGCACACTGCAGGATGTGCAAAAGCCTATCCCGAGCAATCTGGCGGAGCCCGGGCACCTCCCGATCCACCGGCAGAGGCAATACTATGTGGTGCCCAGTCCGAGTCTTCTAGCAAGTGTCGCAACGAACCGGTTGGCGTTGCAGACGCAGTGACAGAAGTGACCCAGGCAACGCAGGACCTGACATCATCTTCTGTTCAGCCGCCCGATACAGTCCCTAACGACCTGCAGGGCTTATGAAGAAGTTGTGTCTTGGGACTGCTCCACTTCGCAGAAGCGGGAAACCTGGCGCATGTGTACGTTGTCAAATGTAGATTCGCATCCAGACTCGCGAGCAAGCTGGTCGAAAATGATCCCGCGGCACTGACTCAAACTGTTCTTGAAATGCCAAGCCTGACCCTGGAAGCACAATCCAGATAGATCCAGACAGATAGCCTGACTGCCTGCAATGCTAAAATCACTCCAGAAAACTGGCTGCAACCGTCCTTGCATTACTCAGGACGGCGAAGATGCGGGACGGACCTCAGAGGAATCAGCCCACCAGCTGGCGTAGGGCCCTCAGCCAGTAGGGTTTCACAAAGGCGGGGGCTTGTGTTGCAGTAGTATCGGCGCCATTCTGGAGTATGCCAGGGAGATGCTTGTCAGCAGACGAACGAAGCAAAGGGCCGCCTGGCCCTTGGTGCCATCAAGTGTCGCTGATATCGCAGGGCTCATGAATGATTATGATGATAAGCGTGCGGTTCGAGCCGAATGCTGTTCGGATACATTCTGCCTTTGCGCGGCAGGTCGTGACACACGAGCAGCAGCAAAAGCAAGAGCGACACGAAGGAGACCACCGAATATGCATTTTATGCCCCGGAGCATAGAATGAGACGATCTGCGTTCTGTGCCTTCTCGGGTTTCTGTGTGGACATGCTGGTGTCACGTTCCGTCTCAGTTAGGGGCAAACGAAAGGTACGACCCCCATGTGAACCTTGGACAAACAGCGTTTAAAGCTGCCGGCCTTCGTCGAACCCTCGCCCCTTCGTCGAAGTTGAGGGTCAGGGTTCGTCAAACCCCTTGGGCGCCGAGATGAGGCGGGAAGTGAAGAAAATCAAGTTCTGCAAGCGCAGCTTCGTAAACCCTTCTCTTTCATTCGTCGCCTCCCTTCGCCGAGGTTCGTTTTGGAGTTTCTAAGCTCACAAGGTTCGTCCAAGGTCGCCTGGGGGTAGGCCTTTCGGGGTTCCCTTCCATTCGGCCCCTATCAAAGACGGATGGATGCATCTGTTCAGGACTGTACAAGAGCGCCTTGAAGGCCGGGTGCTTTGCGTCAAGTGAGAGAGCATGCAGAACACAATTGCATCAATCTGAGCTTTTCATAGCTTTTCATGAGTACTGAGCCGATCACGGACAGTCAAGCACTCACGGCAGGATGTTCAAGTGATTTGACAAGTCCGATGATGTGATTTAGAGTTCAATGATGTCACGCGGCAAGGAGTTCTACCGCCGCAACTACGCCGAGTGCGAGCACCTGGTGCGGCGCCAGGAGTTTTAACACCTCTACGGAACACCAGACAACCAAAAAATAAAGGGTTTTGGTGAGATTTCGGGTTTAGAGTCTAGGGTGTATGCCCTCAGAGCTCCATTGTTGACATTGAAAAGTTCGGAAGCCATGCCTTTTGGTGCTGTGGCGGCATGGTTTGGGCGTTGTGCAGCACGATGTATACACACACACACACCCTTGCCCACTATCGCCCTCACCCCCTCGTTCCAAAAAATGCGGCAAAGTCCGTCTTCCTGAAGCCAAGCGAATAGCATCTGCATGCAACTTGGCTTGGCGGATTACAAAACTACCCTAAATCCCTGTTTACCCTGTTCACTGTTTGTCCTACTGTCCTGAAAGACTGCTCGACTGGTCTGAAAGCTGGATGGATGCGTATCACTGTTGTGGCTGTGCCTTGTCATCCGCAAGCCTTCATCTCGAACTAACCATCTCGCAAGCTGTGCGATTTGCCGTTGCACCTTGCCGTCACTGTAGTCCTCTCACTCATATCCAGCTTATCCAGCTGTGCAAACAGGACATGTCCTTTGCTGCTCCCGCTGCAAGTTCGCTGCGTTTGAAGTTCTGTCGAGCAAGGCCATGACAGTGCTGTCGGAGAAGGAGGACCACACCGATGCAAAGAGGTTGATAGAAGCTGCAGGCGCTCTCGAAAACAAAGGGTCGCTGCCTGCACCTTTGCGCCACTGACAGCTCTTTGTCGCCTTGTCGCAGGGCAGATGAGGCGCTGTTTGGAGCTTGGAAAGCGAACGCTGACGACTCTGTAGGACAGAATCGGCTTCCTGGGAGCAGGCAGATCCGAGGGTCCGTTGTTTGCTTGAAGTTAGCGTCCACTGAGCTGAGACGGCTGAGACGTTAACGTTTGCGGAGCTCATGCCTGCTCCAAGGAGCTTGCCCTCGTTCCAATTGGCAGTAACACGCTCGATAATACAAATTCGAAAAGTCATGTTTGTCTAACAGTTTGCGTTCGATTCTACATGGCAAGAGTGTGCCCACGCACCGCGAACTACATCAGCTCCCAACCCGCACAAGGTAAATTGGCTATTCCAGGTTCAGGATAGCCATTCTGTTTGATTGGGGGGTGGTGGTTGAAGCATGCTGCACGCCCCAGCCACACGAAGCTAAGCTGCCAAGTTCAAAGCGTTTGCTGGCAACAAATCTCTACCCACCTCCCAATTTCACGTTAAGAACGTGAGCGAAAAGTAGTCAGCACTTCACCTGAGCATCAACAAAGGAATGTGGCTGCCAAGACGGGTCAAATGGACGTGGCGGTAATTTCTCTAATCTCAAGCAAAATGGGTATCTCCCAAAATAGGGGTATCCCTTTTATACCGCAAATAGAACAGGGTCCCCTGCAAGGGACCCCAAAAACGGGTACCCCTATTTTCGGAAACCCCCAAATCAAAAGGCCTTCAGCCGCTTTGTGCCGTTTCCAGGCTGGGGAAGTTCTCAGAACACTGGTTCGGCTTGACTCAAGGCGTAAAGAGAGGTGTTCAATCAGTGTTCAATCCCTTAGCTCGACAAAGCAACTCTGTTCAATGCCACCTTAATTTCTTGACAGGCACTCCGCTTCATCATCGATGTAGCTGCTAGATCTTGCAGTAACCTGTATCTGTTAAGATATGAGAATGATAAACCACGAGACCTGCTAAAAGCGAAGGGGGGTCAGTTCGGGGCCGTTCAAGGTATGCCATCGTGGTTGTGGCATGTATGCAGGTTCCACATCCTGTTAATGCTTCACAAGCTATTGCACCGGGGGGGGGGGACTTGTTCCGTGCTGCCGGGCCAACCAAGCTAGTGGAGCAACAGAAGGAGTCCTGGGCGCCTGACTCTGCATTTGCACCTGAAAGTAAATAGTATTTTTGCTGCGACATACTCATTCCATTCGGGAATCCAAGATCCGAGATTGCACGGCACTTCTGCTGAGCAACCTTGGACCTTCGGTTCCGGAATACTGAGTTCAGTGCATTTCAGTTCTTTTTCAGTAGTTCTCCCGCTGGAATCCATCCAAGTTTTGGATCTTGGATCTTGGGTTCCCGAATACTGAATCAAGTATAAGTCATGCAAATACCAGATATAACGGAAAAGGGTAGGAACAACTTTGCCGATCAAAAATTTGCCGGGATTCTCTTGGCGCCCTGCAAGAGTCCTGCAAATACCACACAAAACGGGAAGGGGCAGGAACCCTACCCTTTTCCCGTTTTGTGCGGTATTTGCATGACTTTTGCAGGGTGCCAAGGGGATCCCGGCAAATTTCGACCCGCAATGTTGTTCCCACCTTTTCTTTGAAGTTTTTGTTTCAGTATTCGCATGGGTCCTTGATTCTGTGAAGGTCAGATAAAGATTTTTCCGCGCCCCGATTCCTTAGAAATAGGCCAGCTGTTTCATTGTACGGTGTGTTTACCAAGAGTTGAAAACACCTCATTGCGTGTTATGTTTTCCAGGTGTTGAAGGTGTGTTTTGGGTGGAAGCCTATGTACTGGATGTGCATACATTCTCCTTGTCCACCCCCGCCCTCTTTGATCGGCACTCTCGGGCATGAACGGATGCGAACGAAGCATTTGTATTTCAAGATGCATGCACCATCAGTGTTTGAAGAGCACACGCACGTGTGGTCCTATTCTGAGCAGAGCCACAAGTGCAGCTGTTTACGCTGATTACGTCTGTAACAGTACTTCGACGATTTTCGCCATGGGCGCCAAAGCATTTCACTTTGAGAAGGAATCGCGCAGTGTTTCCACGCTGCCGCCTTTACAGCTCTCCATGGCTCATGACGCGTGCCGTTCAAACCGCGGAGCGTTGTTTGCCAGAGTGAACATATTTGAGAGCTGGCCTGGCGTTGATCATGCCTGCTTGCAGTATCTTGCAGTACAGTCACTGTTCTTGGGAATGTTACAGCAATGTCTCGAGCTGCACACGGCAGCTGCCCGGCCACGACCATCACAAGCAGGAAGCAAGCTGCTGCTAGTTGGCTTCAGTATTGTACAGCTGCATACTTGGGAGTCCGCCTCCTGTGATGGTCGATTGGCTCTGCTTGGGAGGCAAGTCAGAATGTAACATCCACAAGCTTGCACTTGCACGACATTTCTGCGGCAAGTCAATTGCGCGCGAGTTTCTTCGCCGCCCCTAGAACGCAGCTCAGAATGGCTCAGAAACAAAAGGCTTGCTGGTCCCGGCTGGTCAAGCTATGTGTTATGTCCATGAGCGGCTTGGCAGAGGCAAAGTTTCACAGCACATAATCAATCAACGTGAGTTTTGCCAGGCTACGTCGAAAGGCGCAGACTGCTGGATTGTGTCGACACATTTTCGCGTTTGATTCATGTGAGCTGAATGGCAATGATGCAACTTTATCGTTCACAAGGCGCAACTTCTACTGCTATTGCCTCATGCAATGTCATTGTCGCAGGTTTCGGTTCAAGCCATCGTTGTCTGACATAAATACTCAGCTCGCAAAGCGAGGGGATGAAGCGATTGCCATGCATGTGCCTGATGGTTGCTCTACAAAGCGCCGGAGCTGCATAGATGCACGTGCCCATGCAGATATCCTAATAGTTGGATCCTGTTCCAAGACGATGTCGTTGTTGCGATGACCGGTGGGATTGTTCAATACCGCTCCGTCTAGATTGAGCAGTATCGCTCGAGTTTTTTCTGACTACTTAGCTGAGGCTCACGCGCCTCACGTCAGATCCTCAGGTGTCAGGGTTCAGAACTTGATGCATTTGCATGCCCTGGCTGGACTTGGACCGCCAGTGAGGTGGGAGAGTGCGAAGCCTAAATCGCCAGCTTGCCCATGGCTTGCAAGGTCTCGTGCTCGAAGATGTCCAGAGCTTCTTCAAAAGGCAATATAACCTGCAATATAATTCACAGGCTGCCTGGCTTCTTTCAGGCCTGACTGACCATGGCATTTGCTTTCCTTTCTTCGGCCCGGTACGATTCAGAGCAAAGCCCGTACATCCACTCGGAATGTCGAAATTCCCTCACCGCATGATTTTGTAGATTTTGTAGCATTGGCACCAAATCAACTAAAATCACTCGAAACGAAACATGATGTGCTTGACAACAAGCCTGCACTAGCACCGTTGTGAATATGCGCGAGTGTCGCATGATCGTGGCAGCTGCAAGAAAGTCAGAAAGAGCGTAGCGTTTCAGGGTCAAGTACGAAGAAATGTTTTCATCGGCGGTGCAAAATGAGCGTGGCGCTGTGGCGCGGCGCATGCAAAAGATTTTGTGGAAGCTCGCAAGCCCAGAATCTTCGACTCTCCATGCCACAACATGTGGGATTTGTGAGCAGGCCTTTGCAGGTCTTCCAGAATATGACAACGCAAGGGAAAGAGACCTGTAGATACATCACGGTGCGATGGGGCGCATCGAAGCAGCAACGTCCCTGCCCTCAGGTAAAGTATCGACCCAAATCCAGCCGAGACATTAGCTGTTTGTTCAGCTTTGTTCAGCGAAAAGAACACTATCTACACGCCAAGCCTTGCATTTGAACTGTTCGGCGTCGCGTGCTTCCTACCGATCCCAAGGGTTGCTTGCCACTTTTTGCACTGCCACACCCTGTGCGGCGAAGTTGCTTTGAGACATTCATGCATTGCAGCTTGGAGCGTTGCGGTAGCATTGCAGTGCCAGATGTTACACGCCCCTAGCAACAGGGCGTGGGGCGCCAACCAGCGACCCAGACGACGGAGACTTCACCTGGCTCGTCTGGCTGGAAGGTGCCGTTAGGAGCCAACCAGGGATCCCATGAAGACGAAAGAGCCCACGATCTTACGGAGGAAGGGGAAGGCTCCCGCCCTTCACTTCTCACTACAACCAGGATGGCTGAGAGGAAGAGAGGGAGAGGCTGACGGGCAAAGACTACGTGAAGAAGATCTCCATCGAGCAGGTGGAGCGGTTCTTCACCAAGCCGTAATCTCGATATTGGGCCAAATCACGAAGCAGCGCATCATTGTGGATGCACGGCGGTCGGGTGTGAATGGACAAGCCTCTACATTGGACATGACCTTGCGTGACACGAAGCAGCAGGAGCCCGAACTCAGGGCGCGCTAGCTCTGGCAAAGCGTGTAGTGTAGACCGACCGGTGTTCGCTCAAGGTGTTTCGTGTTTCGACGCGCAACATAAATGAAAGGCCAAGCCCATGTTGTCAAGAGACTTCAGTTTCTGAGTTGACATGCAGAGTTGGGGGGTCGGGGATATGGGGGGACTATGGCTGCAAGTCTGCAAGCACAGCGCTCATTTTAACGCTACGCGACCCTCGCCCTGGCCCAATGAAGCTCCCGGAGAGGAGGGACGTGGCGGCCCTGTGGGGAGGTGGGGTGGGGGGGTGGGGGGGGTGGGTGGGGGGTCGGGGGGGGAGGGCGTGGGGTGGGGGTTTTTTTGGTGTTAGATTCTACAGCGTGACCCTGGTCCCGGCAAACCGTCCGCTTTCGGATCCCGGTCGCCTGCGGGTGGTACCCATTCCAGGCAAAAAAGGCTTCCGACGTGTGGCTGGCTTGGAGAACAACCTAGACACCTTCGGCCCGAGGCCTCGGCGATTGTTATTAGGGGCATGTGGTTTGGCATCCTTTTTGCAAATCGACACTGTTTTTTTTTCAAATGGTGATGTTTTTGGCTCGAACGCTTGGCGTGTCGCGCAGCCACAATGAATCCACACGGAACCGTTTTCATCGCGTTTGCGAACGTGGCATGCATGTCAGTGTTTCAAGCCACTGCAGCTGCAAAATCGCGGTGATGTTGCCGGAAAGGATCAACAACTCGTTGTTTTGACAGGTGGTGCCGCTTGCAATCTAGCCTTTGTTGTTGGCAAATCGAAACTGAAGCAGTTCATTGGCTATGCCGTGGAACGGCTAAGGGCCTCTAGAAAAATCGTATGTTCTAAGGCTGTCAACAGCTCCAGCCTGGACACGGTGCTGAGCAAGAAAGCCAAGCAGGTGTCAAAAGATGTCGGAAAGTCAGTCCCCCCAAACTTCATCGCTTTGATCCGCTTGCAGTTCATGCCTAATGCCTTGGATAAACCCATGCCTTTAGCTGTCAGGAAAAACACCCATGCCACGAGGTTGTGGCTGGCGCGGAGGATAGGACTAGCTGGCACTTCGGCAAAGCGGACTGCAAATGCCCGCCTGATCACGTTGTGGCCGCTTATCTGCATCTGCTAAAGATGGGTAACCAACGACTGCAGGGGTAGGCCAGCACAGAATTAGCTTTCGCTCTCCGTTGAGGTTCTGTGCAAGCTTCCAACATGCTGTCCAAGGCTGGAAAGTCATGGGAGTGTGGAGATGCCTTGGGGCATCGCCACTTCTCGAGTAAGATGGCCATATCTTCCTGCAGCTGCTGCTTGGCCAAACTGGCTTCAGTGGCTTCTGCCCTTAGTGCCACAGCAACCCTGAAATCACTGCAATCCCCTAAACCCCAAAAACCCTATATAAGCTCCCAAAGTCTCAGCGACCCTGAACCACCTGTCCTGAAGCCTTTTTGCTTTAATCCAACCGGATGGCATTGAGCCCACCAGGCCAGCCGACTAGCCCTTGTGAAGACATGGTTCCAGGCGCTCACCAGCGTGGAAGGGTTCAGAATGTAAGGGGTGCTGGGGTGGGTTGAGAATTGAGAGGTCGTTGGATGCTCTCGAAGCAGGGACATGGCATCTCTGGCATCAGCACGTTACATGCGTATCAGATGTGCTCCATGTATGCCGCAGGTGCAAAGCTCAGAAATTCAGCATCCAAGCACCTGGACAGGTGGATACCTTTTATGCCTTTGTTACACTGAGCGGTCGATTTTTCGTTCTTGTTCTTTCATACCGTACATTCAGTCAAAGCAGTCAAAATGTCTTGGGAGGCCGTGCAAATGTGAGAAGGAGGACGAGGTCCTTGAGGGCAAGGCAACGCTCTCCACAATGCTCTCCACTCGCTCTCCTAATCATTACGAACGCCTCCACCCTTCTGTTTGCAGCTGTGCTATCTTCGTCCTGAAGCCTTTAGCTGAACGCGTTCTTGTTGTGTGTTCTCAGCTTGTCTACAAGTCGCCCTGAAAATTTCTTACAAAGTGGGGTTTCACCACAAACTGGCAGGCACGGGAATGTTCTGCGTACCTGGGGGAGCGCTACTTTCCCAACACATTGCCTCCTCAGGCGCCTCTACTGGGCTAAAGAATTGCGTGTTTAAGGGTTCGGGTTCCTATAATCAGGACTTTTGCATTTTTTGGTTGAGAAGGAGTATTCGGGAAATACCCATATACCTCAAGATGCGAAGAAGACATCGGTGACATGTAGTGACATCAGTCGGATAGCAAGCCAGCAAAGCTTGAGGGGATTCGATCGACGCAGCATGTGCGTGTCGTTGTACAGATGTCAAGTACAGGAATGCTCCTGCCATCCAAATACCATGGTGAAGTACCAGTGCGATGAGATTGCCCCGGGAGCCACTCAAGTGGAGCAGGTCGCCCGCCTCAGTCCAGTTGAAAGGCATTCTGTGACGTACTATAGGCAGCCACATGTTACTGTTGCAATGGCCACAATAACCTTGGCCTATAGTTACTAGCTACTTTAGCTACAAAAGTTGCTATGGCTGCTAATTGTAGCAACTGTCAGGTTCGCAACCTCAGCCAGCTAACTGTAGCAACTGTCAGGTTCGCAACCTCAGCCAAGGACGGGAAAGTCCAGTGCCAGTGTCCCGAGGGACAGTTCGTGAACGGCGAAGACCAGCAATGCCACGACTTCTACGGGGCCCACCTCTTCCCGAACAGGCCTCCGTAGCATGAATGAGAGCCCAGACATTGATGGTCATCTTCGTCAGTCCTCAAGCACATCTTGAGCACAGGCTAAAGCCAGGGCTGTGCTTCTGCAGTGTCAATGCTCGGCCTCGTCCAGGCAGCAGCTCCCAACGAGACCTGGCACCATCCCATGTATTGTGCACATAGCAACACAAAACGTGCACTCAGAAGCTTCGACATACAGCCTCCTGAATATTGCGCTCGTTTGGTGCTCCACTTGCATAGCTCTGCACCTGCACTAATTGGATTTGAGTTTGAAACATTCTTTTTTAAGCTTAATCGTGTTTGACGACACTAAAGGCACACATCATCACAGCATGCCAATACACGATGGCACGCGTTCCTGTCGTAGTGCTTCTCGGCTCGGGCTTGTAGGGAGAATGGTCAAAAGAATCTGCTATGATCTGTTGGATACTCCCGTGACACCACACGCAAGCCTTCCTTCTCCACAAGTGCTGGATGCCGTGCATGCGCCACTCCTTTTACGCCACTGCTTCATGAAAAGAGAAAACTTTCGGTTTAGCCTCTGAAACCAAACAGAGCAGCATTCTGCTCGCATTCTGCCAGGGGTGAATTGCGTTTGGCAAACGCAGGTGGCAGAATGGGGAACTTGCAACCTGGTGCAACCTACTCTCCCATTGCGTCATGCCGGAGTCTGCCAGTTTAAATGAAGCTTGCAAATCGTGCACGTCAACACTACTTGCCCGTCTGTAGCCTTATAGCTGAAACTGGGCTTCCGAAACCAACCATGAGCTGCCCGAAACGGAACAAAACGGAACTCCCCAAGCTGCATTACGACGAAAAAGGCAGCCCATTGAGCAAGAGTCACACCAACTCGTTTCTTCAGGAATGCAACTGGGGCTGATTCCATTGCTTCTGGTGGCACCTTGGGCAGTGTGACGGGAAGGACAATGCGCAGCAAGAAGCACAAAACGGCTGTGTGTGCAGTGAGTGACGTGCCGTAACGAATCCATGGACACCCTAACACCCACTGATCTCCACTGATGATCTCCGCGCGTGCTGGCTCCTACTGCAACTTTTAGCTCAAGATGGAAGGTTGCATTTTGGCCTCTGGCCTCTATGGGATACAACACTTCTCCGCAGAGTGATGTGCAAGTGTACAAGTGGTCTACAAAGACGACATTCTTAAAAATCCGGCCATAGTTGACAGAACTCTCAGCAAGATGCCTTTCTTCTAGAGTGCGGCAATGCCGGCACCCAAGCCTGGCGGGGCTACGCAGCCTCG
The DNA here is from genome assembly GCA_905221605.1 of Symbiodinium natans. NCBI lineage: Eukaryota > Dinophyceae > Suessiales > Symbiodiniaceae > Symbiodinium > Symbiodinium natans. Next base: position 476,393 of record CAJNDS010002845.1, read on the forward strand.
GTAGCTCTGCCTGAAGTTGTCCGCTTGCTCCAGCTGGCGTCAGTATTTTCCATGCCCCAACGACACACTGTGATGGGCAACCTGGGCGCAAGGGTACGAGAGTAATTAGCTGGGACCCGTGAGAGCAAACTACCATACAGCACCGCAGGAAGAAGCGAGCTCGCAGCAAGCAGGAGGCAGTAAAGCAGCTGTTGAAGCTCGTGCTTGTGACCCGCACAAAGTCTCTAGACCAATGCGAAGTGGTGCAGGCCTTGGAAGCCACAGTCGTCGTTGGAACGTGACCCGGGCTGGTTTGTGTTCTGCACGGTTTGGGTTCTGTCATGATGAAGTGGGTGCATAGTTCGCTTGGAGCTGCGACATCCTTGCTTCCTGGAAGATACGATGGCGGGCTTCTGGGATTCGGCTTGGAAGATGGAGCTTGTGCCCAAGACAGTTTTTGGACTCCTCCACGTCGCTGCATGATGCTGCATGCATGTGGCCTGACTGGTGTGACCCACAAACTCGCAGAAAACGAAGAGTACGGCCGAGCCGCATTTCGAAAAATTTTCGAACCTTTAAACAAAGCCATCTAAGCCCCTGTCGTCTGAGGGTCAGACCTTCGGCTATGCGCCACACGTTGGCTGCATCAAGGCGGTGCACTGCAATCAGGACTCGCTTTTTTCAGCAAATAAACAGCTATTGCTTGATTGCTAGGTTGTGTTAGACTTTCTGAGAGATGTTCAGCGACTATTTCGCAGTACAGTGCTGCAACGTTCTGCAGCTGTCGATGGGAGGAGGGCAAGCTGGCATCTGGTGCTACAGACAATGCTGTCCAGTACTCAAATGAGACTGGGATAGACCCTGCTTTCCGCTTGCAGCTCGCATCAAGCCGCACTTCTGTCATGGTGCCTCATTGTGGCAAAGGTCCGACTCTTTGACTTGGCTAAGAGGGTCGAGCTTGGAGAGCTACAAGAACACCAGGACAGCCTGCAAAGACCGCACAGTGCAGCCCGTCATCCTGCACAGACTCCGAGACAAATGCAATCGTGTGTCCACGTGCATCTCAAGGATTCAGTGTCAGCCTTGCAGTTCTGGAAGGGCACTCTGATTACGGCAAGCAGCGACGGGCAGGCCATGGCATTTTTGTCTGGCCTCCGGGGTTCACCGGTCTTCGAATGGGCTAAACATTGGCTTGCTGTGTTCATCCCTGTCTATGAAATGAAACACGACTCCGTTAGCGGTTAACCGATCCTTCTTGAGTTGGTGGAAGCAGGTTTGCATTTGGCGTGGCGGAGATTTCGAGCGCGGCTGGCTGTTTTGTTGGCTGTGTGCAAACAAGCGCATACAAGCGGCCTGTTTTGGAGCGAATGAATGGGCACGTGCCAGAATGAGATCTTACATGTGTACTTGCCAGGCTCCTCCTCAAGTTCCAAGGCCACAAGGCAGGGAGTCGTCTTAGATTGGAGCCTTCAGCACTGATGCTCGTGTTTTGTGTAGGCTGCAGTCACCAGCTTGGCTGTTGATAGCTTAGCGAAAGCTTCAAGTTTTTCCTCTGCTGCTGGCGCGAATGAAATTCATGGACAATTCCTGCAGCACTTTGCCTAGTTAAGGTTCATCCTTCCGGACGCATGATTGCAAGTGCTCTTGCTGCAACTGAGTGCCAGGGCTTGGCAAGGACAACAAGAGAGGGGTTGTCTGAGTTCAGGCGCTTAAACCATGCAGCTGGCCATCCGTGAAGTGTCAGGTGCTGGTCGTGACCAACGGATACAGCTGTGGGCTGAGAGCTTAGAAATCTCTCGTACGGAGTGTCTGACTGGCTGCAACACAGAAACTGCAAGGATCTAACGCGTGGGACCTCGGCTGCCCACCTGACAATGAAGGAGATTGTAGAGGCTTGCAGTGTCTTGTTTTCGACGAGCTGCTGTGGACTCGCCCTTCCCGTCAGTCGGAATTGTCATTTTATTTTAACCAGTGGTTACTGTCAGGACATGCGTTTTTTTGCGCACAGTGCCCTGGAAGTACCCCTCTCAATCACTGGAATGAGTGCTCTACTGACATTCAGCTCAAAAGATACCCTGCGTTACTTTGCCAAAACCAGTAGAAGCTCCCGCACTACATGTGTGCTTCTTTGGACACGCAAGTGGGAGAAGCTAAAAGTAAACATGGAATTCGTTCTAAGAGAAGCTTGCTAAGACGAGGTTAGATTTGGCTTTCCCATACCGGAAGTTTCAAGCAGATTTTTCTTAACCAGGAGCCCCCGCCCCCCTCCCCCCACTCATCATTCATCACGATGGTTCTTTCAGACAGAATCGGACCTGCTCAGAATCATGAGGACCTTGTCAGATGACATTAAAGAACTAAACTCAAGAAAGTCCTGGCAGACCCTCGAATGGTCTCCATGCGGAGACCGCCTTGGCGTTCTAAGCGCACGTGAGCTGCTGGCCGTGCAGGCGGCGCGAGACTTGCTCTGTTGCACCTGATCCACAGAATTCCGCAGATGTAGGCATGTTTTCAGGATGGCCTGATGGATTAAGGGGCCTTGCTGGCTGAGTTCCATGAACCCCTGACTCGTTCGCTCGCCAGGTGAGAACTACCGCCACAGCCTCCTTCAAAGATCAGTCATCAGCAGGTAGCTGAGGTCGGGGATCGCTGCGTGTGCCTGCTTCATGTGTGTTGCACCGATTAACCATCCGAAGCTGAGGAAGGGTTCGTTCGAATCAATCTCGTCAAAACCTCAGAATGTCAAGTTCACGGAATTCATTCCCGGACTCACTTTGTACTAGCAATCTATTGTTTCGCATCTCTGCAAGAACTGCATGTTCTGCAGATGTCTGCATGTCGACCGGCTCCCAGTATGCATACCAAGACTGCCATGACGTGGCTGTCGTCCACGATGCCTGGGACTTGTCTTCATGGTCTCTGCAGCTCAAGCCGAGACTTCTTCGTGTTTTGCTGCGGTAATGCACCTTGCCTTGAGGCTGGCACTTGGCGATGCTAAAGGCGAAGTCCAGATTCTCCACAACAGCGATGATGCTCTGACACAGGCAGATCCCCCAGCGCGTCAGCAAATTACGGTCATAGCAACTCGTGCACAATGACTCTCTCTTGTGCTGTTGCTGAAGCCCGCCAATAAGCTGCTCTGCTCAGAAGCAGTGGATGGACAGTAAATTCAAGGTGAACTGCTGCCATCCGATGTTTCCGCAAACCTGTCACAGTGCTGCATCTTTCTTAGTATGCTGCTGAGTGTGAGTGCGTGTTTATTGAGGAGGCTTCAAAACGTCAGCTGTTCGCTGGACCCAAAAACTCTCTCCCCTGAGTGAGCGACGACACCATTGTGTTCTTGCTTCCCAACGTGCTTGTACGCATTGATGCAAAACGTTCCAAGCCACACTGCACAGCTCGCTGTCTGACGAGCGAGAACGCCAAAGAACGGTTGACATATCGCCGGCTGGCGTGATTTTGCGCGGTCCGTGGTGCTTTCCCCAAAAAGTAGACAAGGTTCACCTCGTGTCTTTGCCAATCTTGCAAGGCCTGCAAGCTGCCGAGGGAAGCTGGGGCAGCGTCTGCCCGAGTGAAGGCTTTGGCTATCTGTGCCGCCCACTTGCTGGTCGGCTCTACTGGCCTGAGTTTGAGCTACTCTGGTTTAGGGGGATTAGGCTTCGAGCTTCTCATTTCCGCCCAGTGGACATTGGAGTGGGGATTGGTTTTTGGTTGAAAGTTGCAGCTGCTTGGGTGGTACAATCAGCAAAACATCTCCCAGAATATTCGGAGCTTGGCGAGTGCTGACTTCCAAGTTCCAGTCAGGACACGACATGAGACCTTGTCAGTGTTAAGCCGTGCTCAGGAGCATGAGATTACATTACACAGCTTCGGCTTGTGATAGATGTCAACAGAATAGAGAATGCAGGGGATCTTGGATGATCGCTAAAACCCTGCACCATGAAAGTTCCGCTCTCATGCCAGGGCTGAGCAGCGGTGAAGTGGAAGCATTGAGCCTGGTGGGTTCTATCTCTTTGTGTTGCTATTACTCTCGAGCTGCGTGCGTACAAGCAAGCCAAGTCAACCCTTAGCCCCTCAAAACGCCCTAAGTCCCGGCCTTTGCATTGAGCTCAGGTTTGGCTGATGCCAGACAAGATTGGGGCAAAGGCCGTCTTCAGCTTCATACAAGATGCAGTAGCAGCGGCAGCAGCGGCAGTAGTCGTCAGCCGCAGCAGGAGGGTGCTGATGCTGCACCTTGCCCTTGTTTCTGTTCCGCGTAGTGTCGTTAGTCAGCCGACTAGTCAATGCGTCAGGCAGGACCCCGCAAACTGCCCTTTGGAACTTACTTGTCGCTAGACCTTTCTGAACGTTCATTGCTCTCACTCTCTTGCTGTCTCCACGTCCATGCATCAAGCCATGAAAACTACCCTTTCCTGAGCCACAACTTGGCAGTTAAAACCTGTTTGCGGGGCATGCTTGCAAAAACCTCGCCAAGAGGAACCGACATTCATCAACTTTGCCCGTCAGCTCTACAAACTTGATGCGCTGCGTTTTCGTGCACAAGCATGTCTACCTGCACATCTTGACAGTCACCGCCGGCATGGTCTCTGGACAGTTTCAAGAAGCTGCGCGTGGTTGAGACAAAGTGCAGCACTGAGCTCTGCCTTGTCAGAACGTGAAGTGACGCAGCGACGCACGAACACATGCTCCATGTTCTTCCTTCTGAGGAGCCGGCTCACGTGCCTTGCAGTTTGGGCTCCTGAGGCCTCGCATCGCATCAGTCTCTACACGTACATCAGTGACATGTAAGCACAGGCATGTGTCCCATCCAAAAGAACAGAAAAGACGCTGTTTCTGATACATGACGATAAGCCGGGCCAGATTCGCATTTGTGGCAGCCAGGAGGCAAGCAGCTCAAAAGGCGCCGTCAGCCTGCAATACTGTAGCAGCAAGGTAGCAGCATGTGCCCGTGTGCATGTGTGCGAGTCACTTCAGAATACTGATGCACCCGCAAGGCAAGAAGCCAAAGAAAAGCTGAGTCGTGGACACCAGAAGTTAGCCCTGGTCGTCTCATGTAAGTCAGGGTGAGCAGGAATGGACCTGGTTTTTCAACAGTACCTCAGCATTCCTGTGGAAGAATGGAGATGCCAGGGCTGACAATGTTAACGACGCAGTGCCAAGGGCACATTGCAGACCAGGCGCGCAGAAAATGACTTCAGCTTGGTTTGATGGGATATCTGTCCCGCACAGCTAGTTTGCGGGGGCTGCAGTCTAACCCGCGCGGGAGCGTAAAGACGTCCAAAGGTGGCGGCAGCTTAAACCCAGAAGTCAAAAAGCGGACAGCTTCGGGGACGGCGAGAGCACGATTTCGTCCAAAAAGCGAGCAGGCTTCAATCAAGAATGCATGGTCTTGGCCGAGGGCGCCGGCAGCACGGCCACATCTACATGGCCCCTCTGCCCCTCTTACTCTACACGTTCGAACCCATTAGTGTTTACACATTGTTTGGGGAACAAGAAAGTTACACCAATACCTCGTGTCATTTGCTGTGCGGATAGGGGCATCTAAACAAAACTGTTTTGTGAACTCGGGATTACGGAGACGGTACAGCATGCGGCTCACGAACGGATGCCACCAATTAGCCTTGTCTCAGATCCTTAGCCCTCAGAGGAAGTTTTCAGTGGCAGTTGTCCATGATTCGCCGAGGCAAAGGAAGCCTACCATGAACTGGTTCAGCTGCAGGCTTTCACCCAAATTGCACATGATGTATCTTGTGTACGGTTAAGCGAGGAACGACACTGATGCCCGACACGCCATGCAACGCTTGCGAGCCTGATGCTCTCGTTGCAGGAGCGAGCCACGAAGCTTCGGAAAGTGCGCCCTGACCTTTGCATCTGTGGACTACAGTACCGAAGCGCACAGAACTGTTGGACTTCAACATAACACAGCGTGGGCGTAAAGCGGTCGCCTTACAAGAAGCATAACATGTATATGCCTCCCACGCGCTGCAACCGGCTTCGGCTAAGCCATCGGCAAAGTACACGGAGTAAGAGCCGGTGGTTTGAGCGGCGGGAAGGGGCACGATGCAAGAAGTGATCTTGCCGGAAAAGCTTCCAAGACCAATAGTGACACCACCAGCCAGCATCTGTTTGAAAGCATCTGAAGTGAATTTGGCTTTAGGCTACTTTTGGGGTTCCAGAGACCCGAAACTATCAACAAAACCTGCAGCCGAAGCCTTTCACAGGGCCTGCCGAGCCATCAATGGCTTCCACAACTGGAATTTGCTTCGACATTTGGGGGATCCGTGGCGGGGGGGTCGATTACGCGGAACGCAGGCGCATGTAGGGAAGAATAGTTGTGTATTTTGGGGGGGGGTTCTTCACCAAACAGTAAGTAGTTTAGGGGTATCCAGATTGCATTGACTAAGCCCTAAGCCCGAAACCCCCAAGCCATGATAAATGAGAAGGTTTCTTTTTTACCATAAGTTTGTGCTGTAAGAGGTAGGATTTAGCGCTTACGGTTTGGAAAAGTATATGTTTTGGTGAGGGCATATAGGGCTCCCTACACTAGCAATGAAATCCCTACACCATATGCGCTGCATGAGCAGGAATATAGAGGTGCTCTAAACTAATTATTATCTTATTTGTGGACCCTATTATCATACAGCGCCATATATTCAGAGTAGTTACCCCCGCATGGGCCCATGTGGCGCACTTTACAAATCCCGGGATCGCATATATCGCTTCAGCAAGGGCGAGCAGAGAAGGGTGGAGGGGCAGCGCCACCTGATGGCCCATTCTTCCAAACACCCGGTGGAGAGAAGAGAGCGGAAGTTAAGCAAGTCTGCACCACACGACGATTCGAAGATGTTCTGAAACAGCCACTGAAGGTTCCTATAGCCTTCCAAGGTGAGGAGTTGGAGCTCCGAACGAACCTGAGGAAGAAGGGAGTCGCTGTTCAGGCAAGGCAACTCGCATGTTCCTGTAGCAGCTCAACGGCGCTTTGAGCACTTCGTCTCCAAGTTCTTGTTCCCATGACGACAGGTTGCAGAAGGAGGCAAAACCAAGCCGGCGCAGTACAAATGGATGTATGACCGAAAGAGATGAGCCAGCGAAGAAGTGAATAGTTATTGCTCGGTCAATCAGACCATGTCCGACCACCCTGCAGCTTGTGGACAAAGCTTTCCCGTAGTGCTGCTGGTGCACACCTGTGGTGCAAGAAGGAGCCATGGCCTGCACAGCTTCATTTGTATGTAGGTTTTGGTCTTTAAAGACAGCAACGGTGTTGTCAGCGCTGTGGGAAACATGGCTCCGTGTTTGCAAGCCGCCACGTTGTTGCTGCCGCGTGCTGTCTCAAAAGTTGTCCGTCCTGGATACAGTTGGATACAGGCGCACGTGAGACATCCCTGCCCCATTCTGCATTCTGGCCCGGATGTGTCATTTGTTCAGATCAGACGGAGAAGGTAGAGCTGCTTCAGATCTTCATGAACCCATGCTGTGCATGTCAGCCCTTGCCCGCTACTCGAAGTCTGGCTGCAGGTAGGTAGGTCAAGTAGATAGAAGTGAAGTCCGCGGTCCTTTGTACAGCACAGGATTCAGCAGGGCCCATGCCCATCGAAAACCTCGCCAATTGCGGCATTTAACTCCCCGCCCAACAAGTAAGCAGTTGCGGAAAATTCAAGCCCGCCATTCGACAAGTGCACGCGGCAAACGGATTCAATGTTCGGCGCAGGAAAAAGCTGTACTTCAACACGAAAGTCTTAACATCCTTGTGGTTGCACTTTAGGGACGAAGATGGTGTATCAAAAAGGCAGCGTGAGTTTACTCCGTCTACTGCCATGACGCCTCTTCGAGCGGGTGTTCGAAAGGCGGACAAAGCTGCGGCGAGATTTGTCGCCAGGATCTGAAGGGATGAGCTGATCCGGCTGGTCTCCAGCCTCTGGATGTTTTTGACTGTTGCAGTATGCTGCATCTCAAGGCCCTGCTGCTGATCGGCCTCCTGTCATCTTTGTGGAGATTTCTGTGCTTCGCAGGCTCACCGTTCTCCTTGCATCGCATCCATACCTCTGCAACCAGTACTGGCAGGAACGGCGCTGGAAAAGACTCGGCACGGAGCTTTTTTACGGGCATCTTGCCAGCCAGTCTTGGACCCAGCTGATCAATACCCGAAACTACCACCTTTCAACCTGCTTTCAACAGTTATCTGGACTGCTTGGAAGTTCAGGAGTCTGATACCCTGGTGAAGACGCCAGAAGATCTCGACATTGGCAATGCCCTGCCCGACGATGAGGCCGCTGCCTAGTTTGTAGGCATCCATCGTCAACATTAGCAGCCACGAGCACACATCGCACATGGCAAAGTCCAGCCTGTCCACGATCGAGTGTGCAGTGCAGCACGTCGACGCTCTCGACATGGCCTCATTCATGCTTGAGCCTTTAGCGGTACGGCCTTTGACAAGGTCTTCGAGGCGCAAGTCACCGATGCGGAGCTCGAGCGGAGGTATGCTGAGGGCATGCGCCAGTCATCCTTAAGCAACGTGGCAGTGAACTTCAGGTCATGTCAAAGGTGCAAGTTCTTTGCAGTTTCTTGCATGAACAAACCATGCAGTCCATTACGGCAACTATAGAGCCCCGTGCGATGACGGACTTGTAGCCGTACGTGTTCCCAAAATCTGCGAGTCCCTCCCCACCTCTTCTTGGATTGTTGTTCTACCCATCGGCTGCTGGGCTGAGGCCCAGAATTTCAAGAAGCTCTTGGCTGGGCCGGAACAGCACAGGAAGTCTTCGACTTGCTGGATCGGAGAAGGCCCGACTGCAAGTCCTACTAACTACACGTGTCGACTAGCTTGAGTGTGCCTTGCTCTTAGGGGGGGGCTGCAGCAGTGCGGTCACCTGCGCAGGGAGTACTTGCTTCTAGCGGATGCTCTTGCCGCGCTGAAGAAGCTGATCAAGAAGCTCTGCACTCAGAGCTGCCCTGTAGCAACTGGTATGGTCGAGGGGAAGTCTAGGCTGAAAGACGGTGGCGGCCTTGTGTGGTTTCTTGTGCACGCAGAAGCAGATCCCATCCTGAGATATGGTTGCGACTGGAGGCCGAGCAAGAAGTCAAGGCCTTCCGCTTGACACATGACACTGTCATGGCACTCCTGAACCAGGGGCTGCATCTAAAGCACTGTGTCTTCCAGTCATGTACTGACTGGAAGTTGGGCATGGGATCGGGGGATCCGCCGCGGCACGATGACGCAGAAACTGAGTCTGAGCTGGGACAGTCTCCCTGGCAAGTGGACCGGGTCGCTGTGGCAGTAGGTTCAGGTTCCAAGCCCGTTGGCTGCGAAAGGTGTGGCACGGGGTGAGCTTGCAGACCTTCCAGCGGACTAAGCCATTGGCTGTCAGGAAGGGCTGCCTTAGCTCGATGCGCCCTGTCACGCTCGTGATTGCTATAGGGCCTTTTTCCAAGCTTCCCAAACTGGGATGATTTCGAGAAGAGAGCGGTCAGGAACAACAAGCGTACATCAGGAAGCCAACAAGTCACGAGAGCTCCTTAAAGCTTCACGTGGGTAACTGTTTTAACTGGCCTCGAGGCCTAATCCGGCTGATTTTTCAATTACCGTGCAATGCAAGCCACCGAAGCGGTTGAATTAAACCAGAGTTTCGGTCCAGAATGCGTATGGGATTGGGACCACGAGGAAAATGCATTGTCTAGCTCGTGGCCCCGCTATGTTTCTCAGTTTCTCATGTCGATGTTGGTGCTGGTTTCTCCGCTTCGGGGAGGGGGGGGGGGGTTGTTGTGTGGAAGCAAGTCTGAAGGTTTGGGGGGGGGGGGGGGGGGGGGGGGGGGGGGGGGGGGGGGGGCAGCCTTGTAAGCCAAGACAAAGCCAAGCAGCTTGTTAAAGCTCGAGCACGTGTGCCACAACGTAGTCAAGCCGGGGAAACGTCATGAAAAGGTCGAGCAAGTTTGCAAACGTTCTGAAAGAGCCAGGGGGGGGGGAGGGGAGGGGCTCATTTCAACATGCTAGGATACGGACAGCTTTCAGAGATGCATAGAGATGCAGAACAAAAGTACATGCCCCTGAGTTGGGGAACATCTCTAGAGTCCTTTATAGCGTGATATGCTGCCATTTACAATGTTGGGAGCTGCCGAACACCGAGAAATGCAAAAGCTTAGAGAATGCTTTTGACAGCTTCGGGAGCTACTGGCACACACTTGGCAACGCAGTTCGCTCCAGCATTGTGAGCGATCGTACATATCGAAATGCATGCAGCTTCTCACAAGCCCTGCTTCAAGCATTAATCAAGCTCTGATTTTAAAGCATCGCGAACTGTGGCCCAAAGCATCGGCAAGCCCTGGAAACAACCATATTGGTCGCACAAGGGGTGTAGGGAATCCTCAGTGAGTCTCACAGGGGAAAATTTTGTTTTTTAACAATAGGAATGTCGCACTACTGCATTTGGTAGCTCAAGCAAGCTGAGGAACCCGGAAAATTAGAGTACACGCAGAGTACAAGTTATGGCTCCTGGAAGAATGGGAGGAGGGGGTCCTTGTCAGAGCCTCGAAAAACGGCTGGGCCACGACGAATTTGCAAGAAGCAAGAAGCAAGCAGCACTGGCAGCGATTGAAAACACAAAATACACGCAAAGCCAAGCAACTGGTCACGTAACTGGTCCTCAGAGACGTCGGCAATGGCTACATCAAGAATCGCACACAACAGTAGACGGCCATGACTTAAAATGGAGTATGGCCAGCAGAGAGCACGTTATGGCCCTGCAGGCAGATAGAGTTGGAGGCTATAGAGCCATCACAACTCTTCCACATGGATGACTTCAAGCACCTGGTGACCTTCCAGGCCCTGTCTGTGCAAGACTCTGAGCATATGCACGTTGCTGTATACATATGTATACATGCATACACCGACATCACGACCCTGTGCTTGTCGCTGCTCAGACTCATCCCTGCCAGTACATTGCTGTCATGCTATAACCTGTAACAAAGCCCCTCATGTCAATCTGGACTTCAGCCTTGTTGCATGCACTGCATGTCACAGTGAGCTGGCAGACCGACGTGCTTCTGAAGCAGAATATGTACCTGACAGCGGATGTCCTCATCCAGAGCGCACAGCTTGGCAGTGACCTGGAGAGTCTGGGCATGGATCAAGGCTGGGTCACTGTAATGCCGCGCGCAGTCGCTTACAAATGCTTACAATGTCTCGCGGCAGTGATTGAGGTCGTCCAATGCTCGCAGCTGCCCTCGCGGCACTCGAGAAAGCTTTGGATGTGAGGCTCCGAGACGGGGGCCGCTTCAACCTGCTCAACACTGACTTGCCCAAGATCCTGGCATCGGTTGCCGGAGGCTCCGCAAAGCCGCAAGGAAACGCAGTGCACATGCAAAGCACTAAGAAGCACACTTCTGTCAGCTTTCAAGTAGCACAGCCACACGCTGATGCAGAGGTTGATGTTATTATGATCGAGGTCGGTAAGATGATTGGTACAGATTCGCTTTGGAAAATGTATCACACACAGCTGTCCCGACCCTTCCCTACCCTAAAACATTCGCGGCCACGGGACGTGTTTGAGGCAGACAGCATCACATTGTCGTTGGAACCTGAGGGATCAGTCGGAGGCGATTAAATTAGAGGTGGTTTCTTACAAACTTGCCTGAGTACGATCCCACCACATTCCTGCCATCCGGTGGCAGAAGAGAAACACAACAATGCCTGCGCAACGGTGTGCATCGGTGTGTGTCGGTCGGTGTGTATTTGTGTTGTGTGTGGATTTGTTTCTGTCATCTCGCTTTTGTGTTGCAGGTCATGGCCAGATCCGTGAGAAGTGCCTGGAAGTCATGTCAAACACACTAGGCCAGCAAGGACCCAAGGGTCTGCTGGCCACGGCACGCTCCTTGGTGGAGAGCAAGGACAGTGTGCGAATAGGGTGCCTATCCCATCTCAAAATATTCCAAAGGGGACACAAGGGGACACAAGGGGACGCCACGGCCCGATGTCCAGGACAAGCTAAACGCACAAGACCGAAAACTCCTGCGACGAGTTCTGGAAAGAACAGTCGAGCTAAAGCAGGTCTTCAGTGGGAACCAAATGCTGGGGACCTCAGATTGGGCTGCCTCAGCTCTGCATGTCAGCACGAAGAGCAAACTCCAGCATTTCTGGTAGTACTCAGGGTCCAAATGCTCTACAGAAGCGCGCTGCTTGATGAGAGCGGCCCTCGGCAACGGACAAGCCTGTTTTACAGTGCAACTGAAGGAGCTTGGGCATGTGAGGTATCATGAAGGTCTGCTTCAAGCAACCACCAGGAAGGCAGCGACCAACATCGGCTTGATTAGCGACAAGGACGCTGCAAAGAACTGTCTGATGCCTGCATGAGTCAAGACAGCGGCTTCCACCTGTTCGAAGATTAGGTAGGTACAAGATGTCAGCTTGCACAGGAGCTTGGCCTTCTGGCCAACGCGGTGACAAGGCAGATGGGTGGGGGCAACGTGTGAGATTGCCGACCGGTGTGAGTTTCTGACCCTTCAAGGCGTTGCCGACTCCATGTTGCTTCGAGGCGTTGTACTTCTCAAGATCCGATTCAGCGCCAGGTTCGACTTCCGCGACCGGACTTTTCTCGGCTCGAACCTGTGACGCTTTCACATGCTTCCACAGCATGCACAACAGTGGATTGACCTGGTGGCCCACCATACAGACTGGCATCTGCTCAGGCATGCTTGCACGAGCGACAACCTGGCGGGCCGCCAAGCAGAAGATGTTGGCCCCTTAGCATTTGAAACAGTTCCAATGGAGCAATGCTGCTCACCAGTTCACTGCCGCAGCCGAGCGATCGTTGAGGGATGGTACAAGCCTGAGCCATATCCTGCTTTGCGGAGCTCTCAGCCTTTCGCAGTTTACCAGAACAGGCCATTTTGTACATGCCCTGCCTTTGAGTTCGCAGCTCAGTGGCATGCTTCCACTCAGAGGTTTAAGTCATTTCAGTTTCGTGGAGAATGACATGGCAATCAACGACGCCGCAGGACACCTGGACTGCACGTGCTTTCACGTGAAGCTACATGGTCAGAAGGTCCCGCGACTCCGGCCAGATCTGGGGCTCGTCGCCCGCATTTGACCGACCTGTGATGGAAACATGTCACCAGCTCCTTACAACAGCCATGTGCACCAACGTCCTCAGCTACCACCTGTCCTCTGAATACGGAGTTCCAGCCCAAGCGACAAGGCAGCAGCACAGCATTGCGAGATACTGCCATGGCACTGAGCGAGCCTCGAAAGCGGCAGCTGCTGGAAGACCCGGATGTGCAGGACCAAATGGACCAAATAGCTAAAATTCACAGACATCGGCTGATCGGTGAGTCCAAGTGGATGTTGAGATCTTTCGCTCGGAGGCGCTCACCTCAGCCATGCTGGAGGAAGACCGGAAGCGGAGAAAAACTCAGCCGCGAGACCCGTCATCTGCTTTGCTCATGCAGGACAGCGGAGGCCAACTTGTGCCGTCAAAGTCATGCTGCTTGCTCCAACGCCACTCACTACTCAAACCACTGCGCAGAAAATGCGGCACGCAGTCTGCAAGGTTTGCCCAAGTACGCTGCAATCTTTCGCAGGAGGATTTTACGCCCAACTGCCCCGTGCATGGGCTGATGCACCTGCCGGGGTACGCTCCTGGAACGCAGTATGAGTTTACTGAGTCTCAAGCCTGTTTGAAAAATGCCCGGTGGGTTGAATAGACCTAAGGTGAAGCTGGTCGTTGACACACCACATTTTCAGCGCATGCGACATATTAAGCAGCTCGGCGTGTGCTCGTTGGTGTTCCCTGGAGCGAAGCACGACAGGCCCGTTAATTCCCAATAAGGATGGCTTAAAAGCATTGAAGGAGGTTGATGGCTGGCGGTCTTTGGACAGGTTGTTAGTTCAATGTTAGTTTCCAAGCGCTCCCGATTCGAAACGCCGCATCTCGAAAGGCTTCGGCAGTTCAAGTGGCCATAAAGACTTTTCTGCTAGAAGTAGCAAGCAGTCAGTTGTGAGTTGTGGCACTCTGCTCCCGAACGCAGTTTAGCAATTGCGCTGCAGCCGATAAGCCGAGAAGCCACTCAAGTTTTGAGTTTCGGTTTTTTGGGGCCTTGGGTTTTCGGGGTATAGGGTTAAAGATTCTGGGGTTTGGGTTATTCAGGTTATTGGCTTAGTCCAATCGGCGTATCGTTTGTCGGCATAGCACGCTTTTGATGCCGAAAAAGCCCGAACGCTGAACTGTTGGAAACAAGCTGAGAGAGCCTTCCGGCAGGTTCTTTCACAGCATTGGAACAGCACACCTGGCCTACAACCTGATGAAGGATTTGAGGAGCCTTCAGCCGGAGCTGTGCATCCTGGACAGGGACATCGTTTGTGTTGTGCTGGCTGCGCTCATGCACGACCTGGGCCACCCAACCTACAGCCACATGTTCGAGACATTCATGGCCAGCATTGGACATGCGACATGGACGCATGAACAGGCGTCCATAGTCCTAGTCAAAGAAGTGTTGAAGACCATCAACCTGTCACTAATCACGGCGGACGAGGAAGGTGATGATCTAGAGTTCATTTGCGAACTCATCGACCCACCAAAGGACGAGCTGAACAAGTGCCTTGGCATGCAAAATTGCAATCTCAACAGGGCTGCAAGCGATCTGGGAGAGGGGACTTCATTATTCTCAGAGCTGCGTAAAAGCACAGCTGTGCAGTGGGGATGGGCCCTCAAATTTGGGCACCAGAAGGGAAGACCAAAGTGACTAGGAGGGCTATGAGGGCTTGGGTTCGGGTGACGTACGAGGATCGTTGTAGGATTCATTTTTTGTACAGCGATGAGAGACAGCACTCAATGATATGCTCCGAGTGATAAGTTGGCGTGTCGGGCGCACTAGTCTCGGAGCTCGCTCCGTCGCGGTCCGCTTTTCGTGGCAAGTCAAGTGCCAAGTTTCATACTCACTTGTCTACATGTTCCAAACAAGTAGAATAGAGCGCGGTTGCATTCGAGACTAGACAAGAAGCGAACAGCTTCCTTCGTCCCCAATGGGCGCAAGCGTTTCTGAAGCTCTGACATGCAGCTATCCATCGAGTGCTTAGCACTCTTTCCCCTGTTCATGCAGGTGCCTCAACAACGATTCGCTGAAGGAGAAATGGCCGACCCTGATGAAAGGAAGACCTGTCGAAAAAGCCTACATGTACGAGATTGTCTCCAATTTTCGCTCGGGAATAGATGTGGACAAGATGGACTACTTCAGGCGTGACGCATACTTTCTTGGAATCAAGCGTGAGTTCGACCACCACCGGTACCTGAAAAGCCTGCGTGTGATTCAAGACAACCAGGGCATATCCACGCTCAGCCCTCCGGAGAAATCCAAGGACGATATTCGAGAGAATTTGTGCGAACTGCGCAAGACCCTCCACAGAACGGCATATCAGCACAAAACCGTGAAGAAGTTCGAGGCTCACATGGTGGACATTCTCAAGCTTTGTGATAAGACCATAAGGGTTTCGGGAAGAAACGGCAAGAAAATGAGCATCTCAGAAGCGGCACTTTCTGGTGACACTGTTGCTTATTCAAAACTTACAGATATGTTCATCGAGTCGCGGCTGTTGGAGAACGAAGATCCGGAGCTGCAGGAGACCGGGGTGCTTGGGGAGTGCTTGGGGAGATGCCTTGCATACTCTGCTCTAACTGCTTCAAACTTGAGCGCCTGCGGTTTGGGTTCAGTTTTTTTCCTGACCTGCAGGAAGCCTGTGCTGCGTACGACAAGCACTTCCTGCAGAGAAACCTGATGCGCAATGTTCTGATATGGGAAGTGCCAAGTGAGCAGGAGGAACCGGGTTTCAGCATGCCGCAGGTAGACAAGTTTGTGGAGGAGACCTTGAGGCTCTCTACAAGGTGCGTCCTGCTGTACTTTCGCACGTTCCTGACTTTTTGCATTTTGTAATCTCCGCCCTAAACCCCCACAAGTTGCGCATAGTGCGAAGCAATGCTACTACCAGGACCTGCGATGCTTAGATACAGCAAAATACAGTAGGTTGTTGCGGCCCCATTTCTGATCGGTCTGTTTAGTGCCACGAGGCAGGTGCCCAAGAGCGAACTTCGCTGCGTGGAGAGCAAGCTTCACTACGGAATGGGCAGCGAGGACCCCATCAAAAAGATTGTATTCCACGACAAGCAGGGTCAACCGCGAACCTTTGACGTGGACTATGATGCCAACCCTCTGCGGCGGAAACTTTTCCTATTCTGGAACCCGTCATCCATTGAAGCCAATCACTTGGATACGCTTGAAAGGCAGGATTTGCGAAAACCGTGCCCACGTCTTTGAGGGTGCCACTGAAGCCAATTGCATGTGTTGTAAACTCAACGACCAACTACGATCATCACGAGGACAGGAAGGTTGAGAGAGAGCCAGGTGCTAGGATCGCGAAGATGGTTGTGAAGATTCCTAAGATGTTTACATTGCGGTGCATGACCGTCAGGCAGGTCCAAAACTTGTTTTCAACTTGTTGAACACTGGCCGAAGCAGGTTGACGGAAGCCGCCACAAAGCACGTTTGCAGCATCATCGGTACCGACCCCGTTTCGACGACTCTTGATTGCAAGCTGGTGATGGGCGTTTGGCAAGCAGATCCGCAGTCACTCCGGCAAGTCTGCTTGTGGAATTCTCGGCTGAGATCTGGCAACACGATGCCTGACACGGCTGCATGTACCTTCACACACATTGACAATCCTGCACAGGCCAGCATCGCCGGTGAAGCCGCGTCGGTCAAGCCGGCTTGGGGGCCAAGCTGAGTCGATTCGGAGTAGCTGAGTAGCTAAAAAACTGTTGGCGGAACACAAGGGTACCATGGAGCTGGAGGGCCCAGAGTCGAGAGCATGAAAGCAAAGGTCGAGCGACGAGCTTCGAGGGCATCAGGAGCCTTCCAGTACGCCTCCGGCGGCACTAACAGCACCAGCAGCAGCAGACGGAGTTCCTTGGTAGCATGTGATCTGTAGAAGCTCACTTCGATCGGTTGTCACCAGTGGCCAAGTCCGCACACTGCCGCACTTCACAGATCCACAGGGCTCTGGAGCCTGCACAAGGTCAAAGCCCGGAGCAAGAGATTGCTCCGCGTGCAGTCGTCGTGCCCTGCTGCTTGGCCTAGCTTGTTCAAGATGCTGTGGTAGTATCGTAGTTTTCTTAAGTTCATATTAATGCATAGGCATGTTCAAAAAACACGACAGGATGTCGTGGACAAGGTCCCGTTCGGCTGTCTCTGTTTGCATCGAGGGGCCCCGGAAACAATGAGGGGAAGGCGAAGGCTTCCAGGGCCGACTATCTTCTGAAAACTTCTGAAAAATTCTGAAAATATTAAGGAATCGCTGAAAGGAATGATTTAGGATCTTCTTGTACATATATACATATATACATAAATACATATATACATACATACATATGTACATATACTCTTTTTAGTCGTGTTTGCTTTGTGGAAATTCTGGGTTTCATTTCAAGATGCAAGATTATAATATCTAGGTGAAGTGTTCGGAATTTAGGCGGCCTAAATTTCGATGCTTTTCTATAATGAACTTCAAAATCTTGGAAAAATTAAAGTTCGATCAAACTCTTCTGATACAAGAACTCGTGGAAGTGCATGATCTTCATAAATACATGAATGCATTTCCCATCATCCGGAATTGGAACTGGGAGCAGAGAAATACCGAAAAATGTGCTTTACATCTGTCTTAGAGACTGGAGATGGTAGGTATACAGCATCCTTACTGGAAAGGGAAAAAATCTAATGCAAAGACATACATAGAGCAGAAGCACCAGTCCCTGCCGTTCAAGAGAGTTCAACGGTCAAGGTTTCAGAAGTTTTCCCAACAAGGAGGTATTGGCAGCTACCACCATCCAGTCTGGAGCCAGCCCCGGCATACCTCAAAAGTCGTCAAAAGGCTCCTGGTGTCCCCGAAACCATTTCCTGCGTGCCACATGAAGCTGTTTTGCTTGCCTATTTCCGCTTGCTAGGTTTGGCGGGCTGAGCGTAGATACATTGCCGTCGCACTACAAGAGGTCCTTTAGGCAAAAAAGTATCCTTGAAGCAGCGCCCTCAAAGTGGATACGAAGCGGGCTGGCAGTAGCAAAGAATGAGAACTCCTCTTCAATCCTTTTCCTGGGGCACGGGGGAATGACGTCACCCGAAACAACGATCTCCCCCTCAAGTTCTGAAGAAGAAGAGGCACAGACCATCAAGTTGATGTGCCACTGATGAAACTCTTGAACCCCACAACATGGCCCATTTGGTCGAGCACGCCTCCAAACCTGCGAGGCTAACACCGAAGCTTATGAGCGAAGATTACCAGCCTCAGCCTGAAGGCCATTGAAGGCCTGCTGCACATGAGCCTCATTGGCTGTCTTGTAGCACCAGACTGCCGTAATTCCTGCTGCACTCTTAGCTCCTGCTCAGACGTGTCGAGGCAGCTCCGTGAAGTGGACGATTTCTCAGGCTGAGTTTGGGTCACTGCAAAGGGCTCGAAGGCATGTTGGGGTGAAGCACATGTCCCTTCGAGAGCTTTGCATCAGAAATAAGGAGGGAGCTCTTACAGTTCTAACATGAACGAAACTAGAAGGGAAGTGACGTCTTCTGTGGAGTGGTGCTGCTTCATTCGCTCGCGCTTCAGCATCGCTTTGGAATGAAGTGTGAGATCTGCCATGATTGTGCCGTGTTTTGGGACATCTCTAGTTGACAGTGGTTGATTCAGGCGAGGTGCATCGTGTATCTTTGCGCATCTTTGAACATCTGAAACGGCAGATTCTCATATGGGTTCTCACCATGTCCTGGCATGTACATCGCAGTTGTGCGTAGTTCCTGGGGAGTCGTCGAAAAGAAGCTACAAGAAGCTTTGTTCACAGTTGGCTAAAAGCCAACGAACCCACGCAGCGGCTCGTGCTCCAAAAGCCCCTTCTGATTCACGTGGCTTGAAAAGCTGCAAAAAGCTTGCAAAGCTTTTTCACTTTTACAGCTTCGGGTGTTAGCTGAGCTGGGCTTCATCGCCTGCCCAGGTCGAGAAACTGAAAATGCTTCTTGGAAAGTACAGAACTGGCCGAGTTCCCATTGGGGCCGCAGCCCCGGCGCAAGGAGTCAGCTGTCGCATTCTAGGGTCTCGCCTCTTCCTTCTTTTCAGGAACTGGTGTAGTCTGAGAGAACAACATAGCAAGTTCCATGGGATGGTTTCGTTACGAAACGAGGGGGGGGGAGGGGGGGGGGTTCGTCGATCGCGTGACGCAAAGTGTTTTGTGTCCGTGGTGCAGAATGTACAAGTGAAGCAATCGCGAACATCATCAAGGGCGAAAGCCCACGTCACTTCTGCAACGGATCTGCCGAGGCACTGGCCAGGTCCCTCAAGGCTTTGGCTCAGCTGCAGGTGAGCGATTCTGAGTTTGCGATAAGCTGGAAGCGCGAGTAGAGTTCTTTACGTGGAATAGCTATCGCCTACGGCAGAAGCTGTTATCGCAAGTAGGTTTTACCAGCTTTTTTTTTTACAGCAGCTGATGGTAACCAGCTCCAGTCTGCTTGCCAGCACCGGGACGACGACTTCCTGAAAGCAGCAGCAGAGGAACTGACTCAGTTCACTCGCCGTACGTCAGGAGCCGTGATTATCTGTGTTTGAACGATCTGCAAGCACAGTCTTGTAGTCTTGCTGTCTCGATCTCAGAGGGCGTAACGCGGCTATTTACTGGAATCCAGGAGAAAGCATGTTGTGCAATGATTAACAAGATGGTAAAGTCCAGACTCACGCTCTGCCAGGAGCTTTAGATGACAGACCGCAGGATTTCGAGGCGATAGTTGCAAGTCGCAGTCTGTTGCACAGCGCCTCATGACTCCGCTCTCGTCTCCTCTGCCATGTCCCTGACCGTGCGCAGTACGAAGCCGCGATGGTCGCAAGAACTGACGACATCAGCTGCGCCCTGAGCCAACTGTAAGACCTGGATACTTGAGTGATCTCAAGCCTGCTGTCTTTTCAAAGCATCTACTGGTCTCATATCATATATTGCATGAACATGCCTGGTGTCTTCCTTTTTGAGCATGAAGCTCAGCCCGCCGTCCAAATTTGGAGCAGCAGCGCCCGAGATGCGGCAGCACAGTGTTAACGATCTACTGGCAGGGCACGGAGTTTTCGATCAAAATGTCCAGGTCCAACATCACAATTCCTCCAAGATCACAACTGCCACGGCTTCTGCATTCCTAGATGCCCCCCAGGAAGTATCACTCGGGTTCTGTCACCTACAATCCAGGCTCCGACTCGTTCACTTCTCTCGCCTTTGTAGCCTGAACATGCTCCCAAAGAAAGCTGCAAGCATTTGCACCTTGGACCTTGATCTGCCTAAGGCTTTCTACTCAATATTGCTTAGGATGTGCTTTGGGGATGCTTTGGGGTCTACATCGTCGTAAGGTTGTGTCAAGTCCTTGGCTGTGTCATAGAGGCGCCGCTGTGGCAGCTATGGCAGCGCTGGAGTATAGGACATGCCACTCCTTGAGCGAGTGACCCACGGAACGGGAAGCGACTGAAAGTACTGTGCATTCCGAGCAACACCGGTGAAGGAACGTCGATTTCATGGAAGCCGTTCATGAGTTGCTTGCGAAGCATGTCAGCTACTTCACGTTCGGCGGTGGTGGGCTAAGTGCTTTGCCACCTGCTCTGGGCATTCAGCCGGTATTCCGCATCTTGTTGTGATGTCAATGCTTCAACGACATTGAATACCACCTGTATATATGCTGCAGGGTTGCAGTCCACCTCCTGACCCATGGAGGGAGGGTGAGGGTGAATGGAGCGGTTGGGTGGTTACATTGCGGCCGTGCCCGCAGCCCCTCAGCCCCTCCTCTCCTCTGTGTGCAACGAAGGGTGCACAGTGCTCAACCTCGTAGATCTTGTGAAGTTGTGACCACTCAGGCCTGGCCAATATTCTTTGGAGTCTCGCCGTTCTGGAGAGCACACCCGAGTTGGAAGACATCATTGCAGTGCGGACTTCAGTGTCCGTAGTGGAATACAGTATTCCGCTGTTCGGCATTACGATGCCTTGCGTTCGCAGCTTCTTGAAGCCCTTGTGTCAACTCAGCCAGGCTGCTGCCGTTCAGCTGCCAAAGCCGCAGCCGCAAGACCTTGTGCGGATGGCCTGGGGCCTAACGCCCTTGTCGTTGTGACGTGTTGCGGCTAGTGACCTCCCTGAATGTCTCAGGCATGGGCCTTTGCTCAACTTGAAAGGCCAGGACCTTACAATGTTAGTCTTGGCGCACTTTGCCTTTCTGGCTGTGTCGGACTCAAGGAGTAGAAGAATTTGAAACCACACCGAGCACTTTTGTGAGAAAACTGAAGTCATCCAGGCAAGACTCTGCCTTCATCAACTTGCTGAAGCGAGAGGCCTTACCCACAGTCCGAAAGGGTCTGCGTGACGCAGTAGTGCCGTTGATGCGCAAGTTTTCTCTCAGGTTGAAGAGGACCTTCCCAGGCAGTAGTGATGCTTCACACTGGCCAGTGTCATGCGAAGACATGCGAACACCCCCATGATCAATCCAGGTTTCAGTCCCTTCTTCCAGACTTGGCCTGGGCGCAGGAACCTTACGGAAAGGTGCCAGGCCACTAGTTTCCTCCGTGCTTTGCTCGCTGGTGGTGTGACTTGGTACCCGTTCGTTTTTTCTTGTTCGTTTAGTGCCTCTAACCAGACAAGGCTTCAGAAGCTGCAAGCTGCAGACGACGTCATAGTGAAGAAGCTGGCTGACGAGGAGCACTCAGTAAGTAGGATGCAGCGCAGGAAGTCTAGCTAGGATGCACAAAGGCTGAGACGGCCTCCAACTTGGACGGCATGGGGTGGATGACGCTCATCCTGACTCTTGATGTCGCCCTCTGAGATTGACGCATGTCGATCATTGCCTCCCCACTGGCCATTACGTAAACGTTCGCAATGCTCGTCTTGAGTCGTTGCCGCAGCTATAAGGCCCATCCGGCAGAAGATGTGCGTATAGACGGACTCTTGAGTTGCGAGCTTGGAGTGTCAATTGCAGATATCATGAGAGCGACTTGAGGCATTGATTCTTGCATGGCTCAATGCCATTGAGGTAGGTGTGCTGCCAAGATGGCAGGCTTGGTTCCGGCAAGCAAATGCTCCTGGGTCTGAATGCAAAAAGCACCCATGCAAAATTGCAGGCGCATTGCGGCAACAAACTGATTCAAGCAAGATCCTGAGAGCCCCTGCACAGAAGGTGCTTCTGACTGTCTCAAGTTAGCAAAATGCTGAGGCCTGTTGGCTTTGGATTGGCTCCTAAAGTCTGTAAACGTGCCAGAGGCGAAGCTGAGTGTTTGCATGGCATGAACGGTTATCCTGTGAATCCTGTGTTCTGCGAACCACTTATCAGGATGTTTGGCACTTCCGCGATGAAGTGGCTACTCAGGCATTTGCATCTCAAGCATCACATCAGGGCAGCCCACTTCCGGTGTGGACAAAGCTGCAGGTGGCCACCCGAAAGCTCGACAGTTGCGTCCTGGAAACGATGTTCACAAAGGAGGTGCGGGGTAACCACACTGATCCTGTGTCTAAGTAAGCATCAGGTAGCTACATGCGCAACGCCAGTCACCGTATTGAGTCAGGATGGGATACATATTTTTGTCTTGGCAGGGCGCTTGCTTGCAAGTCCTTCCTGGAGAAAGCCGCATTTTCCGGGCCACATGACGAAGCAATAAAACAGGTGCGCGCATTGAAGTCATGAACTGCATTTAGTAGGCTTGAGGATGAGAGCCCCGTAGATATTTGCATCGAAATTCAAAAACTCAATAAATTAACCGCTAACACGAAGCCACCTCGGCCAAATTAAGGGTTCACGTGGGGTAAGCGGGGTGGTGCAGGATGCTGTTGTGTTCAAAGGAGAGGGGTGGGTGGGTTAGGAGGGGGTAGGGGGCGGGGACGGGAAGGTTTCGCAGCTAGACGCTGGTCAGGAAGGGGGGATACCCAAGGTTCCCTAGACCTCTGGATCTAAACGCTTCAGGCCTACGATCGGTGGATTTACTACTCTTGGATTTTTACGATGGAATTCAACAAATTTCAAGGGCAATCTTTGATATATTCTGATGGATTGTCATAAAAGAGATTTAAATCAAAAAGTCATGTGCCTATTCTCTACTTGTTTGAGGCCTTATGAGGAATTTATAGGGTGGGTTTTCTGAATTTCCGGAGAAGATGCAAATTAAGGGAGCGAGGGTCATTGGGGAAAGAAGCCATCCAAGCTAAGAAGAAATATATCCCTATAAAAGGCTACGGGCTCGACCCCTATTTTCGCTCTGCGGCCGCCCCGTCGGATGCCCCGCCTCCTCTTCCGGTCCATTTGGCTGCTTGTGAGGGCCTTGCAGGGGGATCCTGAAAATTCCGGGAATTTAACACTTTTTGTCTAAAAATCCTGGGAATTTTGGGAATCACCCGGAGCTGAAATTCCCGGAATTTTAGGAATTGTCCGGATTGAGGTTTGGGCTTGCCGGGTTGGATTTAAGGTTCCAGCGCAACAGTGATGACGTGGGTGCCCCTTCACCTTCAAGGAAATCTTCAAGGAAATCTCTTGGTCCAGGGTAGTTCCGATGACGGTCGCCGCCCGCCAGCTGTTCAAGGGGGTTCGGCCTCACGATCACATATCAGCAACAGCTCTCGAAAAATCCTAGGAATTTAAATTCCGGGAATTTTCGGGATCCCCCGGGTTCAGGGTTTTACGCTTTACGGTGTAGGGCTTTGGGGTTTAATAGAAATTGTATAGGGTTTGTGTCCGGAGTTTTGTCGTGTTTTGGGGGGGTTTTGTTCTTTGCTTTTGCTGTAGGTTTGGGTTCTGTCGGGTGTGCCCGTGGTGGTGGTCCCGTGGTGGTGGTCCGTGGTCCCGTGGTGTTCGTCGTGGTGGTCCCACAGCGTGGTGGTGGTCCCGTGGTGGTGGTGCTCCTTTGGTAGTGGTGGTTTGTCGTGGTGGTGGCGGTGTCCGTCGTGGTGGTCCCGTGGTGGTGGTCCCATGGTGGTGGCCGGGTGGCGGTGGTCCGTGGCGGTGGTCTCGTGGTGGTGGTCTCGTGGTGGTGGTTCCGTGGTGGTGGTCCTGTGGTGGTTGTCTCGTGGTGGTGGTCCCGTGGTGGTGGTCCCGTGGTGGTGGTCCCGTGGTGGTGGTCCGTGGTGGTTGGTCCGTGGTGGTGGTCCGTGGCGGGGGTCCGTGCGGGTGGTTGTGTTGGGGGTCGTGGTGGTGGTCTCGTGGTGGTGGTCTTGTGGTGGTGGTCTCGTTGTGGTGGTCTTGTGGTGATGGTCTCGTGGTGGTGGTCTCGTGATGGTGGTCCGTGGTTTGGATCTTCTTTTTTTAGGAATGCCTTGATCATTTGAATTCCGATTCATAGAGGGGATTCCATAG
>CAJNDS010002845.1:1110843-1138214 GCA_905221605.1 Symbiodinium natans
GTAGTAGTAGTAGTCGTCGTCGTCGTAGAGTAATAGTAGTAGTAGCAGTAGTAGTGGTAGTAGTAGTAGTAGTAGTAGGAGATGTAGGAGAAGTAGTAGTAGTAGCAGAAGTAGTAGTAGTAGTCGTCGTCGTCGTCGTCGTCGTGGTCGTCGTTGTCGTCGTCGTTGTCGTGATCGTCGTGGTGCTGGATGGTGGTGGGGGGGGGGGGTGGTGAGGGGGGGGGGGGTGGGGGGGGGGGGGGGTGGTGGGGTGGGGGGGGGTGGTGGTGGTGGGGCGCAGAGGGGGTTTGGGCACCCCCCCTTTCAGCGGGACGGGAAATGGAGAACTCTCGCGGCCTATCCATGACATCTTCACATCATACCGCGTAGTGACGTGTGATGTCGGAGTCCCTGTCTCTCCCTGCCGCCTTTAGCTGCTTTAGCGAAAAAACAGTGCAGGGGGGCGGGGGGGGTCAAGTCTGTAGGTGGCAATTCCCACACAGACCAACCCTGTTGTGAAAACATCCTCAGTATCTTCAGCACATTTGAACACCCAAAAACCCTGCAGGAGGTGCTGGAGAATCGTGGTCGGGGCCGGCCACAACTGCCAACGCCACAGGTGCCTAGCACCCGATGGGTTGTGTTGTTTTGCCCCGCAACTTCCGGCCATGTGGAGCCGATGACCTTGAGGGTTCTTGGAGACTGAAGATGTTCTACAGCCTATATAGCTTAGTACAATTGGGTTCGAGATCCGTGGGACACTGAGAAGGCATAGGCCCACAATCTTCGAAAGCAGCGCAAGACTGCACACGATTCACAAGGGCTCACAACATCCTACTCGATGGCTTGAGTGAGTGACATCTGGCATGTCCACCTGGCAGCAACGCCTATAGAAGCGGTTCAAATGTGCTCAGGCTTCAGGGCTATGTTGCTGGAGGTTCACAAATTCAGACATTCGGGTAGAATCTGTGAAAGCGGCAGTAGGTTGCAAAATTTGCTCAGGCATATGGCTACCACACGCACTGCCAAAAGCATCAAGCATGCGTGCATACAGCCGTGGACCACCCTAAACCCTGCAAAGCCCTACAGTTACCCTGGTGAGGCCCCCAGTGCACCACAGCGTCGGCAATTGCGGCGTCCGCCGGCTTTGTCTCCTGCAACTCAGCTGACCCTGCGCTGTCTCTGAAAGAGCCCTTGCAATCGAAGCATCCAAGCGAAGGCAAAGGTTTCTGAGCTGTTGGACGTCAAGGAGCAGGAGGCTCAAGTGTCGGATCTGCATAAGGCGCAAGACGTCCCCGAAACAGAGTGCCCTAGCAGCCCAAAACAGCCAGATTCATTGTGGCTCGTCTACGTGTGTATAAACGAACAGGCGAGATAGACTGCACTCGCATTGTGCGTACTACTATGTCGTACTTTGCCACATGGGCTTAATGTTTGGCGGCCATTCGTATTTTACTATTCAAGAAATGTATGTTGGAAAAATTTCATGAAGAGACCCCACCCTTGCCTTGCCCCCGCCACTTCCTTGCCCCCCCCCCACAGCTCTGCAAGCATCTGACAGGCGCCTTCTGCTCGCCCCGCCTCTGTATACGAACAGCTGAAGAGCAAAGAGTGGGCACAATCATTCGACTAGCTTTTGCTTTGAGTTTGGAGGGTAAAATCTGATTGCAACATTTTGCCGGTAAAGGGGGACGGGAGGGTTAACGTCAGTGGAGCAAGAGACTAGGAGCGTAGACCTGGCCTCAGACGATTCTGCCGCGCAGAGAGGGGACAAAAAGAAGATTGTGGCAGTGCACCCTACAGGCGTGGTGGGCCCTTGCCTGGGCATGTCGGGATTTTGGAAGCAAAGAGCAAAGTCAAATTGTGCTGTCTCAGGAATTCCCCCCACAACAGTCCCCAGATCCCAAAGCAACCCGAGAAAGCGCAGCGCTCCTCCAAGGCCTGCCGAGGTTCGGACACCAGGCGCTGGAAAGGAAGACTTGTGAAGCGCTTCGATGCGTCCCCACTTCGAACACGAAACTTATGATTCTAGTTACTGGTCCAGTTCCACTGTCCCTCACCCCAAACCGCAGCCTGCGAGCAACCTAAAGACAAAGAGGCCGCCGCCGCCGGTGCCTGTCCAGAGGCCAAGACATTCGCAGGTTTGAGTGTCGGCTTTCGGCTGAGGCCCTCGAGGCCAACATTTTCCGAAGCAGCGCTTTGGCTGTAGGCTGACTGTTGGATTGCATGCCTATCCCGCGCGCGGCATGAGGTGGCATTACGGAGTGAGTGTACTGGAAGGCACCCCCTGGAACTTGAGCATCTGCTCTCTTTTTTTTGGACCATCCCGGACTTCAAGACCAGCACCAAGAGAAGCACAGCCGAACTTGTGAAGGCCCCTTTTTTGGGCCTTCACAAATCCCAACAAAAGCAAAACCTGCCCTGAATCTCAGGGTCTACATAACCACAAGCCGCAAGCCCCCACTTCGGAGGCCACCGGCCACCCCACAGGTGGGGCAAGCCTGGGCTGCGAGGCTTGGGGGGGCCTCGAGAGAACTGTCGACCTGAGACTGCATATGCGCACGCCCATGGATGGTCGAGGTGTTTCTTTGGTGGGTTATGGGCTTGGAGGGATTGCACTTGCTGTTTTTGCAGCTCTCGACTCTAGAAGGAACAGCCCATGTCAGCAGCTGAACATCAGAGAGACCTCCACTCAGACACCATGCTTCAGGGTTGTGCGAGCTTGTTTGGACTTGCATTAGTCCCACATGTTTGAGCGTAACCTAGGAAGATCTGCTGAGCAGACATGTGCAAAATCTCAAAAAAAAAAAAAAAAAAAAAAAGACCTAGGAAGCCGAAGAAGACCTCTTGAGAGCTTCAGCGCATATCATATCTTGCATGCTAAAGACGCTGCGGTCTGTGCTGCGCGGGCAGGCCAAGCAGCGGAAGTCGAATGCAGAGGCGCAGAGCAAATCGCAGAAGGTTATGGTTGGTTTGGGGCTTTGCAAAAACTGCGTCCAAACAGAGATGCGAGGAGAAAACGATTGGCAAGACTGCCAGCCCGAACTGTTTTCTCAATCTTCGCTTTAGTCCAAAAAGAAGGATGTGTGCATGTTGGTACAGGAGCAGCGGGGTCTTGTGCCCCCAGCTCCGGCCACAAACGCTGGAGCCTCTGCTGCCACATGCCATGGGAGATTGCGGTGTCTCATACAGCGTATGTAAGGAGACCGTGTCTACTTCGTGTGACATGCAAGCCGCACACACACACACACACAAACATTCAGATTGCATCAAACATAATAATTGGTCGACGCTGCCAACCAGCGCATTGCCCAGGCCTGTTCGACACTCCGTCGTAGTCGACGGCGTGCATCCCGATGCTGACCAAGAAAAGGGCAGGCAAGCTCTCTTTTGATGGCAAACTCTCGGCGTAGGTGAGACATGACCAACCCAAAGCGTGGCAGACTGCATGCCTCTCTTGCAAAGGGCCCAAAGGGCCTATCGCCCAAACCTCAGAATTGTCGCACCCCAGCTAAACTCGAAGCATTCCAAAGGCCGTGGAGTGTGCGCCTTGCATTTGAGCCTGGCAGCTTTGAGGCAGGGTTTGGGGTTGGACCTTTCATACCCCCTCCCTTCAATTATGAGCGTTCCGCACCCCCCACCAGCAGCAGTTGAGATTTGGGGGGAGGAAGGGTTCGGAAGGGGAGTTTAAAGTGCACACGATGTGGGTGCAGGCGTCAACATGGTTGGACATCTGGGAATGTCATTCTTTTATTTTAAACGCTGCGGACGTCGCCCACCTCGGCCATACAGGCAGGGATCCCACAAAAGGTTACCTTGAGAGGATTTATAGCTGATCCCCTGAAGGTTAGCCAACACAGCTCGGCCGCCCCTTCCCCCCCGGTTCCCCCAAAAACTTGCTCGGCTTACTTTCGTGCCTTTACCCTTACCTTGCTAGGTCAAGCTGAGGGCCGAAAGTTCGCCATCGAAAACCCGAAATCTTGGCAAAAAGAGAAGGGGGGGGAAGGTGGGAGGGGAATCCGTTTGCATGGAAACCTTTGGCGCCTCGCATCCGAGGCCGAGGCGAATTCTTACCCTATGCAGCTCCTTTGTCAAAAGTTTCTTCCTGACAACACCGGACTTTTAGGGTTTCTTTGGGCTCTGGTGCTCATGGTTCAACTTGGGTCTTTGGGCTTGAAAGATTCGACACCGGACTTCAACTAGGGATAAGCCAGCACGGTGCAACTTATTGTGCAAGCGCTTCGTTTCCTCACCTGCTGATGCTAGCTTTCGTCGCTCTGGTCTCAAGAAGCTGATGGGGGGATCCTGGTGAGGCGTTAATGCTGTAGGCAGCTTTTCTTATTCTGTCATCTCGACTGAATCATAGAGAATCATAGAGCGGATGCTCGGCCCCAATCATGTTTGACGATGCAGAATTTAGGGGCCGTTTACGTTGATGCATGTTGGCCATCTCGTCTCTGATTCTTCGCAGTCTAAGCAGGTCCTCCACGGCGCATGGGGTGCATCGAACACGCTGTCCGATCTCGCCAAGTGGGCGAGCACCTGAAAGAAATCCTCAGGAAAGCATTGCCATTCCGAGAAATTCTACACTTGTGGTGAGGGCCTCCGTGAGAGGGTTCTTGGACCATTGGATTTGAAGACCACTTTTTGCTCTAGGCCTGCTTAGCTCCCAAGGTGGCTTCGGACCCCACTCGGATCGTCGAGGCAGAGCGCAGTCCAGTTGTGTTTGCAGTAGCTTGTGGTGCTTGTCTTTCACCTCCATGTACGTCACCCGTCCCAAATCAAAAAACCTAGAATCGACATGCGAGACATGTGTGTGTGTAAAAACTCTGAAACATTCTGCCGGCGACTCCAAAAAGTTCTGGTTCTTATATTTGAATTGTCCCAGTGATGGAGAGCGGAGGCCTACACTAGGATATGTGGGTCGTCTTGGTTTCCTGTTGTCTTAGCTTCTTGCCACTGACACGAACAGTTTTAGAAACATAAGTTGTCGGACGGTTGGACCGCTGCCTTTAGCGTGGCGCGTCGAAGCACTGCTGGGAGTGGAGCCCTAAACGATTCCCCCAAGGTGAAACGTTTGGTGGCAAACCCGAAACACCAAAGAATGTGTGAAGCCAGCATGAAGCATTCCGGGAAAGGGGACCAGCCCACACAAATGTGGCGAGCCGGGGCTTTTCCTTGTGACTGTTCGCACGTTTGAGCACAGCCCGAAAACTACGCCAGATACGAGGGCATCAAGGATTTGCACCACATGTGGGGGAACCGGGCGCCATTTTGAGTTGCTCACATTGCGTCCCTTTCCTTCCGCAACTCTGCATTGGTGAGGCTCAGGGTTTTGCTTCGGATTCGTTGCAATTTTGAACTTGTCGGGTAATGGGCTCTGAGGCAAAGGCGACCCGACAAAAACGCAAGTGATAGTGTGGACCCCATGCATCCCCTTGAAAGCTCCAGTCATCAACAGCGAACTGCCACGAGATCTGCTTTCGATGCAGGTCAAAGGTTGTGTGCAAGAAGATGAAGAGGACTGTCTTCCATTGCATTCGGGGGTGATGCAGCTGCTAGCCCGAGCACACACCATGTGGCGAAGCTTTGAGCAATAAGAACGTAACCACCAACAAACCACAGCTTCCATGCTTAGCGCAACGATTCAGAGGGCTGGATTTGCGGCTCGGGTGTTGAAGATGAGGGCAACTCGTCACGGCACGTGCACTCTGTGGCTCACACGGTGAGAGCTTCACAGTGAGCTCAGGAGAGCCTTGCGCCAGGGCCTCAGCTCCTTAAGCTCAAGCAACAAGTGGTGCGACCTCCTGCCGAGGCAGAAAAACAAAAACCCCGGAATTGCATTGCCTCCGGAGTCAACATCCCCGACAAGCGGCAATGAAGCTGCGCCATGGGAAGCCCATGAGCGTTCTCAAACATTGCTGCCATAAGCCCAAGAGTACTCGAAATTTTAGGAGATCTGAAGAAACCGGCACTAGAGCCGGCCTTCACCCTACACAAAGAAAACTCTGAAGCGCATCATTGCTCTGGAAAGTTGATCCCCCAAGGCTGGCCCGAAGCCGGAGCGTGCAGCAACCTCGGCATCATGCAACAGCTTGCAAGCCAAGCATATTTGACAATGTACCTCCTGGCTCTTTTACGGACCCCGATGTCCCACTGTAGGGCCTTTTGCAGACGTCTTAGGCTGGCAACGGTTGCGGGGCAGCTTCATGTGCCGGGGACTCGGCACATGAGTGTGTCAATCCGAAAACGAATTGCCATGCTCAGCCGCCGAAAGTCGAGAACCCCTTCCAACTCAGCACTTGAATGTTTGCAAGCGAGGCCCACAGAGCAGTGCCGTTGCTCAGCCAGTGTGGGCCAGGCGCGATTTACTCGTAGCAGCTTCAGGACAGTTTGTAGAGGTAAGGCCGGGTAAGGGTGGGGCCATCATCTCTCAATTAGCTGTGCAGGTGGCTGCTTAAGTTTCTTATATCTGGCGGTTTAGCAGACGCGTCGAAGCGTTTGTGACTGCAGGGGTTTGCCGGCGTGGAACTTCGGGCCGCATTCCGAGCATGCCCAAACATTGGCAGCAGCACTGCTAGATGCTGACTGTTCACAGAATTGGGTTGTCCTGTTCCATGTGTTTCACAGAGGTGAGGGATTGTATATCCGGGCCCGGTTTCAGGTACAGCCCCTGACATCGGGAAAACAGAACCAAGCGGTTTTTCCGGATCGGACCGATGTGTCCAGGCCGAGCACAGGAGCCAACACATGAATAGAAAGCTGGACTTGAAGGCGACAACACATGCGTGGAACCAGGTCGGCAACAGCCCGAAACCCTAGCTGCCCTAGCTCCTGTTAACATACCATCTTGGTGCAAAAGGTGCTCTCGGGCTGAGGTTTGCTTCTTTTGGCTCGGATTTGGGCCTGCATTTCTCTGGATTCCTCGCGGATTCCACTACCACCTTCAGGAAATGCTTTTTCATAGCACAGCACTCGACAAGCAGACGATATCTCTGAATGGTGGCAACAATGTACATGCACGGAAGTGGTTCTCCTCCTTTTCGGCGCAGAGCAGGCAGATAAGTTTCAAAATAAAGTGAGCAATGTCTTGCTTGCTGCAGGTACTCCATGGCCAATAACTGCACTTGCCCTTCTCAGCTGCAGTGCCAAGGCAATGACACACGTGGGCTTGGAGGGCCTCTTTAAGGACTCTTAAGAGTATAACTCTGCAGCTTGACTTGTTGTCTCGGCTGGCATGTGCTTGCTGCTGGAAGCTGCAGGAAGCCAGGTCGCTGGTGCTGGCAGACACCTGCACTGCGAAGCATGTCGCGCTTAGCCAAGCTTGAATGGAGCCTGAAAGCTACTCAAGAGAGTCGACGGCCCTAAGCCACACACACACACACAGACACGCACTTGCCCGGATTTGAATTTTTCATGCGTGCACTCTGACTGTTGCATGCAGAATGGAACGAGGTGTTGGCCGTGGCTGGAGCTGCCACTTCGCCTGCATCGGCACTGCGTGGGCTGCAGCGCCTGTATGTTGAGGCGCGGAAACTTGGATCCGAGTCTTGGGACTTCGCTGTGGAGCCGAGCGCTTTTGCACCTCGACTTCTCAGTCAGTGACTTTGCAGCCTCGGCAGCTCTCCACTCCCAAGGAGCCTAAACGAACAGGACATATTTCTGATGTGCGCTTACAGACCTCCCAGAAGTCCGGCCAAACGAAGAGCCCAGGCCCTACCACCCAGAGACCCAAAGACCCGGTCAACGTCTGCAGAGGTTCAATTCTGCTCCGCACAGCGCCTTGCCACCCGCCGGCTTACCGCAGTCCTGAAGTGCGCAGCCTCGGATGACCCTCTCTGCTCAAGACTGCTAGAATCGCAATTCGGGTGTATGATACTATTTTTATTACGATGGAAGCTTGCAGCAACCGAAGCCCTTGGACCCCAAGCTGCACCGAGGTCTCTGAGCTCTGAAGGCTTGCCGAGGCGGAGGCCCACGGCTGATCGGGGCATCCAGACCAGTTTAGGGCCTGCAGCTGAAGGTTTGTGGTCGTCAATGCAGCAGTATCGAGTCGATACGGGGTCTGTTATGCATACGGATGAAGGGCAGAGCATTAGGCTCATGTGCTGCAGTCCGTTTTACGCAAAGGCTGCCGATGGAAACGCGCAGAGCTTGCTCACATCAATGTTCTAATTCTCCCAGCACAGGGCAAGCTTGCAGAAGACCCTTCTAGCTTCGGACATGCTCTTTCGAGGGCGATTACAAGCACACGGTTCATCCGCTGCTGCGGGTCACACGGATGCTTGGAACCTCCAGACGCACTGCGGATAAGACGAGGCAGGCACAAAGCCAAAGCCCACGAAGAGAAACCGCCCCTTGACTCAACCTTCGAAAAGGCTCACAAGAGGCTTTGCCAGAAACTCCTTTCGTACTGGTCTCCCGCACCCCACCTGAATCTCCATGGGTGTAGGCTCCGAGGGCATGTTCGAGCTGGAGTGTGCGACCAGGCAGAATGGCTGTCAGCGGTTTTGCGCACTTTCGGGTTATAGGGCTTGAGCCGTTCGTTGTGCGAGGCATTTGAGGAAGGCAGAGCGGCGATGTCCGCATGCGAACTTAGCTCACACACACACACACACACAGAGCTTCGACGCCCACAAATGGTCTCAAACCCTGAAGTACATGGCCAGGTGAGGTTCTACCTCTTCGAGGAGCTGCTTGCAATTGGCTCCTTGGAAGCTCTCACGGAGTTCGACGGTAACGTTCACAGCATCCCAAAACACCTCAGTTCTGTCACAGATTCGTCGGCCTTGTAAACATCGAGATGTTCATGACAAAGTCTACCACCATGTACAGAAGACTTGGGCGTAAAGGTGTTCCCCCTGCCCTGAGCCTGTGAGATTCGCTGAGCGCTGAGGTCGAAAAGAGCAGTAAAGCGTAGCAGAGAGCGGTGAAGTGTTTTTCTTTTAGCATCAATTCTCGCAATGGGTCTTGAGATGCCTTTCGCTTCTCAATTCTCAAAATGTTCAGCTTCTGCCCGGGGTGACACGGCAAGCAGGACCTTGAAAAAGGGAGCGCTGAATGCCGAAATTTGCACTTGAGGGTCTCCACATGGGGCTGTTCTACATCGCGCCGAAACGTAGAGACGAACTTCAAACGTTTACAAGCGCAAGGAACCACATATGAACCTGCAACTGGAACCACTTGAACAGCCCCACATGCTCAAAGCATGGAGAGACCCCCCCGCAGGACCCTCGAAAATGCGACACGAGCGCATGAGAAAATGAATGCCCGGAGCCAGTTCAGCATTGGGCTGGAGTATGCCCAACAGGCTTAACCGGCTTTCCGCCTTCTAGTTCTCCACATGGCTCTTGATCAACTTCAGACGAGGGCTTCAAGCAAAATCTGCCTCAGCAGGAATCTGCAATCTGGTTCCCTAAGCTCTGCGAGTCATGCCTTGCCTTGCATAATGAGCAGGCGAGCGAAGCTTACCGGCACTCGGTGCAGCTCGAGAGTCCGCAAACATAAGTAACATTGCGAGCCAATACTTGAGATAAGGCACGACGAAGCGATCGGTCAAGCACCTTGAGATCGTAAAAAACAGAGTAGCATTGACAAGAGAGGGCAGTTAGGAACGGCCTAGCCAGTTCGTCCAAGTAACATCGGTGACCGAGCCACATTCACAGCAGCAGTGGACACGACACAAAGAGGCCAAATCATGTCTATTCGCCAACTGCTTGCCACGAGCCACCCCATGCGCCTCAAGCTCTGCCATGCATGGTGGCTTGTTTCTCTGTTGGTACCTTCACAGTCTGAAGACTTCCTGTGGCTAAGCCAAGCCTATGATGCCACTTGGTCAGCATGATTTTGGGAGTGGTATCTTGCACTAGATTTTAAAGTACTAAGGCGTGCGACCATGCGCACAACAATGACAGAGGGTTGCAAGCTTTTTTCCCGAACGGCCCGCCCTGTTGCTCCTGGCCTGGGATCCTGTCGACACAAATGTGGGGGCACCTCCAGAGCGTTCAAGAAATGCCGAAGCTCTAACAACCTTTGCCTGCAATCTTCTTCGCAAGTTTACATAGATGGTTACTAGAGTTCGCCGGTGGCATACCGACACTGTTTCGAAGCAAACTACAAGCAGATTGATTATCACACGAACAGTACGGGTACACTGAAGACGCAGATGGGCACAAGACACAAAAGAGCCCTTGGAGAAGCCAATGACACGTTGGCCCGCTGCTCAGCCAAACGGAATAGCTCCGAAGACCCGTCTTCACTTCACTTTTCAGGAAGGTGTCCGAAGGTGTCAGGAGAACAAGGGTGAGCATGTTCCATGACGGCTTGGTGAAGGGAGGGGAGGCTCTTGTCATGGAATCAGAGCGCTTTCTGATGTTCCGACAGAACTTCTCAGCTGTTGCACTGGAATGCGTCGCGTTTCTTGAGGTTCTTGCCCCTCTTCTGGCTCCATACCTTGGTGAACCCCACACTGTTCATAAACAGAATTGGTTCGAGTCATGGTCTGTTCCCTTGGGAGTTTTGGGTTGAGGAGATTCCTGCGTGGCTACTGGCGATCTCCAAGGCCAGCTGAAACTGCTCGTTGGTCTCAATTCTTGCACATTGAAATTTCAAAACCTCTGCGCCATGGCTTAAGGCCTCAAAGAACAACACATGCCTTGATATGGAATCTTTCCGCAAGAGTAGGATGATCTGGTTTGAGCCCGAGCTTCTGAACAACATGGCCTCGGGAACACTGAGGAGCTATTGTTAGCTGCTCAGCGCAAGGATGCAAACAGTTTCGTCTTGGTCGGGATCTTCGGCCCATGTGCAGGAGCTTGGGTGCTTCGTGCAGATTCCCCAAGTATCCTCCGCGCCCAAGGTTGAGTTTGAACTTTTCTTGTGCTTTTCAAGCCTCGTCCTTGCATTAGCTCGTTGTACCGAAGCTCCAGATCTAATCCACTTAGCTGCTCAGCCTTCTCATGTCTTCCACGAAAGAAAGAGCCCCCACCCCCGCTCCTTGCCCCTCCTCACCCCTTCTCCGACATCACAGCCGTGAGAAGCTTCGACACGGCAGGAAGCATCCACGCTGAGAAGACCCGACGTGCACCTTTGCATGTCAAAGGGCGGTAAGACAAGCTGAGCGCTAAACCTGAGTCTCACTGCAACCCCAGTCTTCTCACTACCGCATCCACATATGAAATGGCCAAGCCGGATTTCTCGGAGATCGGCTATTACCCTCAAGTTGCCCCCCCAAATTGCCAAAAGCCTCCGAGGATTGCCTGGAGCCCGGGTTAGATGCAGCACGGGGACACAACCGAGTGGCTCCTCAGCCAAGCACGAACCGATGATGCAGGCTTTTATGACTTCTTACGGTCAGGAAGAGAAGTAGGCCAAGCCAAAGACGTCTAAGCTCAAGGAAAACAGCTAAGGACGTCCTGTCGAAGAGGTTGTTGAGGTCCCCCTTCACAGTAGCATGTGAACTGCTGAAGCATCTCCCACGTCCGAAACTTTCTCAGCATGGAAAACAGCAGGGAGGCAATCAACAGTTCAACGAGTTCAAGGTGTTGAGAACGTTGAGCACCGATCATGGTAGGCTCAATTTACTACACAAGACTTCACGTCAGCACTTTGCGGAACGACCTTGTGTTTTGCTCACGCGGCCATTCGTGTTTCGCTGAATGTCTCTTTTTCTGAAAACATCTTTCTCTCTTTCCCTTGGTGTTTCCATGGGCTTCTTTTGCCTTCGCCCTTCATACGGGAAAACCGTCAAAATGGCAGGTTGAGGGTCGCTGCACTGCAAGGTTCAATTGGGAGACGTTTGGGAGAGGGAGCGGAGAAGAAGGCGCGAATGTTGAAAGTTAAGGTTGAAAGCTAAGGGCCAAGGGGCTTTGGGATGAGTGTCTTACAGTCTTACACATGAAGTCAAGGGTGAGGCGGGAGATCCGGGATGCAGGCTGTTGTAGTTGCAATGTACGAGATTTTTGGGAGGGCATTTTTGCCCACTGAGCCATGTTTCACAACATCTGTGCTCTGGATACTACGACACACAGGCACACGACCAAGCCCCAAGCCCTTGAAGGATAGCTATAATTAACCACCCTAGGGGCTCGCACTTTGAATTTAAGACCGTGTGTTCCTTCAACTCCCTAGCTGCGCCACTTCCAATTCAATGAGCTGGTTTTTGCACATCCAAGGTGCACAGTCGAATCAAGCACGCTCCTCTCAACATGGCCCCGGAAGACGTACCAAGACCGAAACGCCAGAAAGAAGGAACAGCGATGGGTCTAAAACCAGAACCAAGCGGCAAGTTGAAGGCTGTTTGGGATAAGTCGCTTTGCAGATTCCACTATTTCATCTACGCTGACGACAATGGGGAGTTTGCATTCAAGGCGCGACGAGCAGACACAGCACTGACTCATTTTTTCTGGGGCACCATTCACCGACCTCGTGACCGTTCTTTTGGAACCAGCACTCCCGCCTTTGCATTTCAATGGTGCGCCAATCTTACCCATTGCATTTTAACACTGCGGCTGCTGTAAGATAGGGGGCTTGACGAAGCTGGCCAAACGGTCTTCGCGTCAGGCTTGTCTAAGATTGGGGGCATGTGGTTCAGGCAATGCTGCTTGAAGAACCGAAGCTTCAGAGTCAGGGGACATCTCGCCACAGTGGCATACTGGCCGTCTGCTTCCCTAAGATGACAGCGACTTGTGTTTGGGGAGACTGCAAGTCTGTAGCTGGCACCAGAATGCAACCCTTCTTAAGAAGGCAGGATGCTCCCCTGCGGGCTGCGGCGACATCGGTGCGACACCCCTGGAGGCCCAAAGGCTTTCAATAATGTTCCGGTGACTTTTTGAGCCCACCAAGCATTTCAGATACTTTTTTGGGGTCCTTCAGCGTGGGTGGTTCAAGGAAAGTGAACCAGGGAACCGTAGAAGCTTGCAAGAGCGTTGGCACCGCCCACTAGGGTGAGACGGCACCGTTGTTCTTCCAGCGCCTGCTTCTCTTGCAGCTCCTGGGACGCAAGATGATGTGAAAACGGGCCTCGGTAACTCACGGGGCACATCATCGTGTTTACATAGTACAGGCCACCTGCCATTTCGCCGCTTTCGCAACGGTGCGAAAGTCCTCAGAGATCAGGCAGCCGGCGGTGGCTTCCCCGATTCTGGGGGATGAGACGTGCCGGCCAGAAACGATGCGCCTTTGGCACGGTTTGTGTGCTTCTGTTTTGGTAAGCTAAGCTGAGGGCCCTTCCAATCTTACACCAGCCAAGACCCCAACAATGTAAACACCGACAGCCGAGAAGCGTAAATTGCACTTTTGTCAATACGTCTGGCCGAATTTCTTGTCGATCATACTCACAGGGTCTTCTGAAGACGAAGCGCTAGTGTAGGTGTCGGCGAGGGAAAGCAAAACGTGCCCATTTTTGGGACCTTGGGCCCGGACGCTGTTGACATGGGCAAGTATGGCGCCGAAGGTCCTAGATCAAAGCCCTTTGAATCTTGGATCCAGTTCACATTGACGCATGAACACTACCTGCAAAATCGGCATCGCACAAACGAAGAATTCAAAGAGTGTATTTCCTGTTAGGTCCGAAAAGTCAGCACGCATTGCGGAATCCTCTAAGTTTCTTACGCATCTAACTTCAGACAGCGATGAGGACAAAATCAGATTGAAAAGAACCCTTCCCTCTTTGCAGGATCAGCTGCTCAACGCTATTGGACCACAAGTGCATCGCTTTCCATTGGTCTGTGCGAGAGAACTTCCGAGCCTTCGTTGCCCGGCTCTGTCTAGGCACATGGCCTACCGAAGTCCATTGGTCTGCAAGTGTGTTTTGCGGTTTGCACTGTTAACCGAACGTTACTGGAGCCGTACTGAAAAAGGGTCAAGCAACCCAAGACTTGCCAAGTCGCCGCAAATAGTGTAAGCAATTCGTAACTTTGCCTGGCGCTGCTAGACCCTCTGGATGCAACGGCAGAGAGAGAGAGAGGGAGAGAGACAGAGAGAGAGTGCGTACGAACGACATCAAGCGACACAACGCTGTCACAACAGGGTATCTCAGCACCGTTCTCAGGATCTTCGCGATGCCTTGAAGGGTTGCCCTGTGTCTGGTCTTGCATGCCGAGACTCCAACAATGAACAGGAACGACATGACATATCACGCTGAACTCTCAAATCCACCGTTCCGAGGATGAGTTTGTGGAGGTGTCGATGCTTGCTGCGTGCGTCTGCTCACTCAACGAGGTGATGGAGTCCGCTTATCGAGGCCGAAGGTATTTGCGTTTTGTCTTGCATGAGGTCTAACCGCCTAGCATGCAGGCAAGTTCGTGACACTGACTATGTTTTGAATCGCGCCATCTCTTTGGCGAGCTGTTGCATGGTCCCAGCTGACAGAGCGTAGCTGATAGTTCAGGAATCAGGTGACAATTGGCATTCCGAAGGCTTTGACAGGCGCAAAAAGTGCTTTGCCTGCGTTATGTGGTGTGGTGGCAACCCGATTTTCCAAGCGAAGTTCCCCAGCTCGGTGCTCCAAACAGGGTTTACTCACGTGCCTCCCCGGGAGGCCCCGGAGCTCAATTCCAGCACCCTTTCCTGCAGGATACACCTGGTCCTACCGGGCTTTTCAACGGACGGGAAACGGCACTCGGTTCGCTGAGCATCGTGGAAACTACGTCCGCCGCTTGGCACTGAACATGAGTCGACCTGCATGCAGCCAAAGCTGTGCACAGTTCAGGCAACACTAAACCGGTAAACACGCATGCTTGAGCTGACAACTGTTGGACAAGTGCAGGTTGGGTGCACTGTGAGAAACACACACTTTGTCAAAGCCGAAATGGATCCGTGAAGTTTTCATGCAATCGCACCCCTCACTATCTCTCAAAAACCCATGACCGTTTCCCTTCTGCCCAATGCCGTCTGAAAGCTCTGGGCTGGGTTCAGCACTCGCTGGCAGCAATGCCTCCATGACCAGCCCCTTTGCACACCAGCCTGTGGGACTTTTAACTGAGCTGATGTGGGGGGGGCCCCGCAGTTTTCATTCTTCCCCAGATCTGAAGATCTCAACGCAAGACACTGAACTCTTTTTCTGCAAGACCTGCGAGGAAACATGCATCCCTGCTTCCCGCGCAAAGTTTCGGGGCACTACGAGGCCGCTGGGCGGGTCGGATTTGTGGGGCAGCTGGTGTTGGCAGCTTGGGTTCAGGTTCAGGGCTCACTAAAAATGGTTGCCTCCAGCTCGCACGCCTTCGCGGGAACATCTTTGTATATGCTAGCACAACTTCAGCCCCGCGCTCCTGACACACGTAGGACTATGCAAGCAAAAGATAGCAAAAAAAGAGCAAGGACTCAGGAATTCTCCAGGGGCCCCTTGCTTCAAGCGTGCTCTCTATAAGGACAGCCAACTCGTTTCCTGGATGCGGCCTCAACTCTCACGCTGTGCCGCTTCTGAAGCTCTCATTGTGTGAGGTGGGAACCTCTTGAATTCATTGAACGTGTTTTTTCAGGAAGTTCACATGTGTCCTGCTTTTGATTGTGTTCCAAGCGCGTTTGTTCTCTTACTCTTGGTGTCAGGGCTTTGGCTCTGCTTGGGTAGCAGGTGATGTGGTTGTTCGACGAAAGATGTTGCAGCAATGTCGAGATCTGAGGTGCCTCCGACCAGCTTGGGCCATCAGCAGAGCTTCAGCGCGGCTGCAATCCACGGGCCTGAGCCACAGAAATGCTGAAAAAAAAGCCTGCTTTGCCATACTTGCCATCCCATGCGTTTTTGTGGCACGCCTGAGATGTACCCATGTTTGTCGCTGGTTGTGTAGTGCCTTCGAGCTTCCTGTGCCAGGTTGGGTCAAGGATTTAAGCTAGGTGTGTACATCTATCCACCATTTTTTGCAGGATTACGGCAAAACTGGAAGGTTCCCGTATAAGCAGTACCACTTGCAGCACGAAGCCCTGCCAGGACCACTGTTTGCAGCCTCTCGGCAAGCA
Organism: Symbiodinium natans; assembly: GCA_905221605.1. Taxonomy (NCBI): domain Eukaryota; class Dinophyceae; order Suessiales; family Symbiodiniaceae; genus Symbiodinium; species Symbiodinium natans. Next base: position 1,126,777 of record CAJNDS010002845.1, read on the forward strand.
GCAAAAGTGATGTGTGGACTGCACCCCAAGACGAGCCTTGGGCGACCGACCCTCGAGCTCTAGCTCGGACAAGTCATTTCATCAAGTTGCTTTGGCCTGTCATTGTGCGGTTCCTGTCACGCACTACTGGGAGCAGGTAGCGACGGAAACTGTGGCAATTGTTTGCCGACGGCACCACGCGCAAAGAAGCATTTTGGAAAGCTCTTTTCTGCTGAAGTTGTTTTGACATATCAAACTGGTCGGCACTGGTCGGCTCTGAAGTTGAGTGAGTCCACGACACGCCGCTTTGCCATGTGGCTGCTGAAGAGGCCTCCTCCGGACGTGGATTATTCGACCTTCCTGCCGTGCTCTCCATGGGCGAAGGACTCGGCCGGATTGAAGCAGAAGCCCGAAGATAAGCCTTTTCCGGCAGGTTCCATTACTGTCGACCGTGCTGTTAGCGGCGCTTTTTGCGCTTGGTCTCTCTACTGCCGCCATGTCCAGAGCAGTTCGGCGACAACCACAGGAAGAGCACTGGCAGCGGCATAGCAGCAGCAGCATCAGTGATGGTTCGGGAACTATAAGCATGGCACACGCCATTCCTGGCCTTTGATTCTGTACACGTTGGCACCTTGCAAAAATTCTATTCTAAGGCGCGCAGATGAAATTCATTCTGCTCTTGAGTAACAGAGGTCAATCCCGGCCATCCTTCTAAGCAGCTCTGAGAAGCCAGAATCAGGCAAGGGCAAATCAAGCTAAAATCGCACAGCCGAAGGGCCAGGACTACTGCGTGGAGAAGCCGACGAGCACTAGTCGAAGCCCAAAGGCTCGAGAGAGGGGGCTGGAGAGAGCCGGTATAGCCCCATATAGCCTTTCCAATTTTTTCTTGGCCTTCTTGTCATATTTGAACCTTGCCTGCCATAACCAGCGAAGCACGAGACATCTTCTGAGCCCTGAGAGTCCTGATATCCCTGAGATGTGGACACACCGACCCACTCCTCAGTTCTCCATGACACAGATCCTGCCCAAAGGTGGACGGGCGGCATTTCGTGGACATTATCATGAAAGGTCCCTGAGCGGCGTTTTGGAACCCAGAGTCCGGAAGCACCCGCATGGACGCTGCCGACGCAGCCCGTGGAGCAACCTAGAGGACCGAGAGATGAAGTCTGGAGCACCTCAAACCATTCAAAGATCCCTTCATTCTTTTGAGCTCCCTCCTCAGGAGGAACGCATGCGAAGAAGCAACACATGAGACAGGACACTTGATTTCGCAGGTTGTAAGCGAAAAGGCCACGTTTGGGTCTCCAGGGTGCCTCAGCTCCACCAACAGCAACACAACTTTGCATCTTTCGCTTCCAGAGGATCTAGTCGGTGGCCGCCACTACACCTCGCAACAATAAAAGGTAAAGTAGTCTCCCATAGTCTCTTGAACCTCTCCTGAGAAGGCCGGATCCTCTTTGCTTCCAGGCATGCTCGGAAATGGATGGCCGGATCTACCGCATCTGGATCCTGCCAAGCCCAGAGACCGCCTTTGCATCTCGGGTGATCGTTCGTGTTGATGTCAGCTTTCTTTGCAAAGACAGCTTTTCAGTTAGCGGCAGATTTGGAGATGATGACTTTTCTGTAGGCGCTGCTGGGTTTGATTTGAAGCAAGACAAGTTTAGGCATGAGGGTGCGTGCAAGGTCTGTCTTCGAGAAGACTTGTCCATGTGAGAAAGTTCAACCAATAGAAGCTGGTGTATTTTCTGTTCATTCCGATACTGATACCGAATCCTTACCGAAACATGAACGAAACGAAAGGCTCAAGACACTAGCAACATTCCGGAGACAAGGATCCGCATTCTAGCACGCAATCACAAGCAAGAAGTGGCAGCATCTCGAGACACCTTTCAAAGTCCAGTCCATGCATGGCCCAGCACATGTACGAGCAACATTCACAGAAGCTTGCCGACCAGATTTGCAAAGAGCTGGCCGGCAGTTTAAAGGAAGAGTTGTTTTGTCATTTACTTAATCTTCCATCCCAGGAATTCATGTTCATAGTGTGCTTGCGAAGGGCATGCGTGTGACTCACGTCCCCAAACGGCCCAGACCGATCTGAATGAACCCGGGGCGCTCAGAGGCATTCTAGGCCGACGCAACTACAAAGGCCTAGTTCGACGCTACGCGTCCAGGAGCCCGGAACGCGTTTTGGAGTTCAGGCTTTGTAGGTTATTGATCACGAGCTTTGGCCAATTTGAAAATGGTTAGTTCAAGGCTGGCTGGTCTTGGGTCCCACACAGGCAATGACAAGGTCCAACCAATATGCACGTTCTTCACTGGATTATGCATTGTCAGGACGGCCTTGAACAATGTGGTTCACTTCTCGCTCGATCAACAATGCATAGACCTGCGCCTCGCTCAGTTTTGAGATGTTACGTGCTTCCAGGCGCAGATTTTGCAGCATCTTTGTACCTTGTTTTGCACATGTTGCATCACTTGGCAACAGTGAACTCTCCCCGATCAATTTCATAGAACACCCGTAGGATACCTCTCTGTACATTGCCAATGTGCACGAAGAGCTTGCTCTGGCATGTTTGTTCTTCTATGCTAACCTGAAATCGTGTTTCGCGACAGCGTGGTGGGGGCTTGGCTTCTGAAGCCGTCCGGCGCTTTTCCTCGTGCACATTTGAGGGAAGGATGTGGGGTGAGGTGGACTGAAGCGTCGACCCTGTTCATGCGACTTCATCTGTTTGCAAAAGCAGCCGTCAAGGTTCAGGGTGCACTTGAACCGTACCACATGGAGGTTCAGGGGTTAGGAATGTGGACTTGTTGACTTCCGAAGCCTGTAGCAAAAGAAAGGACTTTGGACTTGTACTTGCAGCGTTGTTGTTGCCCCCTCATTCCGTTAGCCCGACAAAACTACTGAATGCCCAAACAGATGGCCTTTCGTAGGTGACACCCACCACCTGCACTGCCATTTCCTTGACTACAATCTACGACACCGCCACTATCCCTAATCCACAACCATAAACAAATCACTCTTTCGCTGAGCTTGTACGACCATTGCGATGATATCTCCCCCTTCTCCGATGACGACGACTGCCACTACCACTACCATCACTGTCACCCTTGCAACTCTGTTGCCTGTTGGGGGGGCACAATGCTTCCAGGCTGCCGGGCAAATATTGCTGTAAGGAGCAGCAATGTTTGCCCGGAAGCATCCGGCGTGGACATCATCATTGCTGCTACTACTGCTCATTCTTATTGCTGCTGTTGTTGCTGCAGTTAGTCTCCTTCTGATCATTGCTATCATATCGAGTAGAGGGTCTTGAGGTGCTCTGCGCTTCTGCTTGCGGCGGCAGTGCATGCTGCACAACCCAGCTTCATAGTGGCCAAGCCACTTCGGCAGACTTTCAGGGTTCCGCGGTTTGCTGTTTGGTTTGGACCGCCGTGCCTGGCCCCAGCCCCTCGGAAGCCAGTTCCCCCACAAGGTCTGAAGGTCTCAAGACAGATCAAGGCGACTGACAAACTTGTCCCGAAGCATCAAGACTTCAAATATGACCCAGCATCTTGGCCAACGCGATGCGTCACCATTCCGTTGCTTCTTGTGAAGGAAGGGCGCAGGCTTTGGCTGAAGGCAACCCAAGCATCGGTTAAATCCATTCCCTTCCACTGTCCCCATGTGCTTCGTCGGGTGGGCGTGAAGCTTCAATGAACGTGTAAATTCGTGCAGATTGAGCGGACAAGTACTTGACATGCCCACTGCCAGGTCACAACAACTGCAAGACATTGACGAGAACATCATTTGCATGACCACCTGTTTGCGGGTTCCGACGATCGACCTAGACCTTGCACATGTGAACCGCAGATGTGCCCATGGACTCAGATCTCAGTCCTTGGTAGTTTCATTGTAGTTGGATTTATATCCCAGGTTCCATTGCCGACTGCCTCAGTCAGATTCATGACAACATGACCTGGTTATTAGGAAGTGTCGGAAGGGGTTGGTGTTGCTCACCGGTGGTGTCTGCCTACAAGTCTTTCCGGTTGACCTGAATTCGTCACCCAGATAACCACCGGGAGAGTGTGCAAGTTGCAGGTGCCACAAGTCTGTCGCCCGCCATACACAAGACAGCAAGCGCAGGCATTGGGAATATGTTCAACTTCATCTCACAACCCCACGATCCTGAAGCCAGGGTATTCAACCTTTACACACACACACATTGCGAATCCTGGAGGACCGCATTTCTGCGTACCTGGTCCATGATGGACCTGCTGGGTTCGGGATGGAGCTCAATGTACGAGATGCTTCAGCGCGAGGCGCCCTTGTGCCCTAATTCCATCAGGTTATCCTGCGCTACAGGGCCGCCAAAGTTGAGATGCCGTGAGAGCGATCATTCTTCTTGTTGCCCGGAGATCCCCGATTTGTTGGCAACTCCCCAATCATTTTCTGCAGGATGATACAGAACGAGGCCGATTGTCTCCCTTGGCAGTAGGGAAAACCCTATCCTCAGATCGCCCACTGATCTACCGGACCTTATTTCTCTTGGCAGCACACGGTGCCGTCTGTGCACGTATGTAGTATCTCTCACGGCTACCCTCCTCAGAAGCAAGTTACAAGGTTGAGCGCCGCTCACCTGAAAGCGAGATTGGTTCTCGGGATCCCGTTGCTTTAATGGCTGGCGTCCCGACGGAGGCCTGGCATATCCAGGTTTCGTGACTTTAAGACAGAACAGGGTTCACAGGGTTCACACAAGGTGTCGAAGCAAGGGGCTGCCTTGTTCGGTCTTCATCTGTTTGATCACGAGGGCCCGGAGATGGCTGGTGATGGCACCAAGGGGAAGAAGCTGCAAAGTTTCACTATGACCTTGGGCTCCGAAGCAAAAAACTCAAGCCAAGGCCTCGTGTGTTATAAAAGCTGAAACTAAAGTAACCAAAGAACATCAAAGAATCCGAAAGAATTGTGATTGACAGGTTTGGCAGTCCCTCTCCGTTCTGGGAGTCACTCGGCTAAGTTCGACTTAGATTCTCTGCAGGCTTCCCGAGTCTTTGGGATGGTTTGGCGATCGACCGTATACGTTTCTTCCCATGCCTGCTTGAAGTTATTGAAGCTCTTGCATGCATAGCATGCGCTTCTTGTACGTGCATGGGGAGCTCTCGGACTTGCAGGGCACTCTGAAGGTGCTGGTCTCACAGTTGAAGCTAGATGTGGGTTTTCATTATCGGAGCAACAAGGGGATGCTTGGTTTTGGAAGGAAAGTGTGCAAGCCTGAGCCCCAGTAGCCAGGATCCACGGTGGAGCGACTTTCCGTGTCAGGCCTGCTGCCTCCAACCTGCCACGACATGTCACTTAAAGCTTACAGCTGGGTTTTCTTTTGCTTCAGCTAGCTGGCATAGCCATTTCAATCTAAGGATACAGTACCTCTTCATGCTCTTGTACCTTTAGGAATGCGGACGTCCTCATGTCGCCGAAGACGTTCAAAGGTCTTGGAAAGGTTGTCAAGGCTTGAGACCGTGCTGCACGATAAGTACCCGAACTAGAGCAAACTCGGGTAGGGTGGGGAATGGAAAGCAACATCCGACAACTCGAAGCTGTAACTTCGCTGAAGAAACTCAGACAAGACTATGCCAAGCGGCAGCTAAAGGTCGTGTGCTTGTCCGGGAGGAGTGGGTTTTTGTTTCCAGCCCCAATAGTTGCTTGCTCATACTCATGAGGTGGGCTAGGGCCAGCCTGTGCTGGGACACGGATTTCTTTCGTGCAACAAAGTTCCTGACAGACTTGACAATCTACTTGCGGAAACAGGTCGACACCTTTGTGAAGATCATCCTCAAAGGAGTCCAGAACTCCACACTCCGAGCTGGTCACGTGCATGCTGCGCAAACCTACATCTTCAGCTGCTGCTCGGTCTAGTTAAGCTTTGACCGGTGGCTGCAAAGTGGGCCGTCGAAGGCAACCTATAGTTGGGCCTGCAAGTACACGCCAAAAGTGCCAGTGCCGCATTGGCAGGTACCACGTGGGGTACTGCAGCAGAAGTTGCTCTTCACCTAAGTGTTGGAAAATGTCTTTCATTCTGCGAGGACAGTGAGCATTGACACTTAAGGCCTGATGTAGGGACTCGATGTGTAGCTGATGCAGAACTGCAAACCCTTCACTTCGGAGTTTGCAAAGCCTGTGTCCAGGCTGACCTTCAACTAACTGAACCCCAACCTTATCGCTTAGACTTTTTGTGAGGTGCGATCGAATCATGGCTGCACCCAAGCGCCTCAGACTGACTTATTTCTTGTAGACTTATTTCTTGTAGGTCTCCGTGGTAAGCTGGCAAAATTTGGAATGGGATGAGAGGTGTTGACTAGATGCTGAGCCTGTCGTGAGGCCGACCTGCCACCTGTCTTGGAGGCTCAATGGTCCAGACCCCTCAAGTGACGCAAGCTCCACGCAACAAAAACACATCATCATGGTGTGGTATAGACACGCAATGACAATGCAAGGGTCGACACATCCGACATAAGGGGCGGCGCGTAAGCCCTTCGACCTGGATGGCACAAGCCGACCCAGGTCGCTGGCCCACGATGGGCCCGGTACCGGAACGACACCCCCTGGCTCCCTGACCCCTTCCCACCCCCTGCCCTGGCCCCTAACCTCTGCTTGGCCCAACCCCAGACCTTGCTGGCACCTCCCCGAAACTGCCTCTTGACTCTCGGATCCAACGAACGTCATGAAACTGAATTCGTTTTTAGAAGTGAATTGTTGTCTGAGTCTAGGCCTAATCCCTAAAAGGAATAGGTGCCGCCTTGGACGGCGTGGGGTGGGAGAAAAGTGTTAGATGGCCCTCCGCAATCGGGCCAAAGCTGCTCTTCGCACCTCACGAAGCTTTCGAGCTTGTTCCTAAACCTCACCGTCACAGCATCTACACCCCATCACCCTAAACCCTAAACCCTAAAACCTAAACCCTAAACCCTAAACCCTACACCCTGAACCCTAAATCCTGAACCCAGAAAAAATCCCCAAAGCCTTAACTCCCGAGGATCCTAACCGGAGTGGATCAAAACGCGAAGGGGATCAATTGGGAGTCTAAACCCTAAACCCTAAACACTATACCCTGAACCCTAAACCCTAAGCTGGTTCCCTGAGCCGTGCGGACGAAAAAAGGCGAGATCTTTGAGTATCTGAAGATATAAGGGCGATTACCAAACAGTCAGCCACCCGCGCAGCATCCCCTTGGCCACAGGCCCTGTGAAGGATTGCAAGGCAGCCAGTTTGTCCTCCTCCTTAGCGCTCGGTCAACCATTTCTCTACCAGCCAGCTTAGTTTTCGCGCCCGGGGGCGCTGTTACTATTATGTCATTTGCACCCGATGTATTCTTATAGATATTGTTGTATGTTGACATTTTTACAAAAGCACTCATGATAAAACTATGAGTGAGTATTCATGATTTGACTGAAATAGCTGAAAAGACGACAAAGAAATGCACAAGCAAAAAGGATAAGGAAAACACATAAGAATCGTCATTAAAATATTCATATGAAAGATATACAGTTAGAAAATACCTTGATTCATTCGTTTCCTTAAATTCCTCAGCTGCCGCATATTCATTCCTCCCCCTTCTTTCTTCTGGAACCCTTGATCAAGCAAAGCTCAGGCATGGCATCAGTGTGGGCGGTCGTTGCGCTGATCGGACGCATCGTGTCTGCAGCGCACCACAACACGGCCACTCCCACTGCCAAGTGCTTTGACATGTGCGCTTTGCCCAACTCGGTAGCCTCCCAAACTCAGAATAAAGTTCTACAGGCTCAGAAAGGCTTACGTAAGCACCCATCTCAGCGCTCCAGGCTTGGGTGTCGACATTGAGGTCAAGTCGCCGTGCGAGCAAAGGAGGAAAATTGTTGGCGCTTGACTTGGGTGGCTGGTGGTCCTTGAGATTCAGAAACACAGGCCGCCAAGAAATTATGAAACGGATTATCAGCACTGTCATCTTACCGAGCTGCTTCCAAACTTTATTGTTTAACAACATAGGTTTTTGCATGGAGGTTCCGCGAGGTTGCCAGCATGCGTGGTCATCTGCTCAAGAAATGTTATTGTTTTTTTTCATCCTCCCTTCCAAAGGATTCATGAAGTCCCCCCGTGGGCTAATTTGTCAGGCGGGCCTACAGGGCCACGATGCGGATTGCCTTCGTTTGGATTTTGCTTAGTACTTGGTTGTGGGACTTTGATGGAGCAATCGGGATGAGGGGTCGAGCTGGCTGTTCTTTGGAACTCATACTCGGGGAGGTTTGGATATTGAGCTTGGGCGTTTTTTTTCGACAATGTCGACTTCATCTCCCTGTGCAGTAGTGTCGTCTCTTTACTTGTAGTTCAATCGGTGCGGCGATATGGACCAACAGTACTTGGGGAGTGCAAGTCGTTTGGTTTGCCTACTTCTGGCGACACCCTAGTTTCCCACAAAAGAACCTTCCCGTCCCTTCTGCGTCTTGCCCTGGGGCCACCTCTGTCAATATGGATGTCGATGAGGTCATGGTGGCACTTTGTTGCAATTCTCATGTGCAGACGGAGAAGATGTTTCGAGTGAAGAGCTTCTTCGTCAGGAACAGTCCACGTCATGTCCAGTCCCTAGCAGTGGTAGAGCTCCGCTTCGTCATTTCTTTCCTTTTGAGGGGTGCCCTCGAAGTGCGTCTTGTGACACAATGGGTTTCACTTCGGTTTCTATGCTTCGTGCACTTTGTAGATGGGCGAAGAACTTCCTCGTCAGGTGGCTTGAAACCCAGGGCTTCGTTGCGTGTCGACGTTGCGGCTTGATGATCTCTCGTTGGGTACGGGATTTGTAACATCTTCTGTGTTCGATAATCGCCCCTCGACTCCCCAATCGTCACGACGATGTCCTTGGCTTACACGTCCTCACAGATCATCGTGAGCCTTCACAGACAATACGCCGGCCTTGGATTGAATGTGTCATATTTGGAAAATTCGTATTGACGCAGGCGAAAAATGGACAACGCCTAGCGCACGCTTCCTACATTAAATGGTGTTGTTTATGGCACTGCTCGGTGCCAGAGAAAGGCTCATATTACGCGTTAGCTGTTTGTTTATGTTGCTACTGCCGCGGCGATGGAGATACAAACTACTTTATACGTCGTTTTTCATTCACTCGAAATTTGGTGTTTTGTTATATTGTATTTTCAGATGTCGTGTAATGCATTTATGCTGATATGACACGTTGCAGTGGAACTGGTTTGTGGGAGATGCCTCGATCCGTGGTCCATTTTGGTTCAAGGGCCTTCGGATCCGAGATTTAAATGCCGGTCTGAATCTCAGCAACAGGGCGTTGTATGGCCCTGGCGGTCGTTCCTCCAGCCTCTATGGTTTTGGGAAACGGCGCCGTGTGACCTCGCCTTCTTCGCATTGGAGGCACCGGCCCGGCCCTGATCTTCCTCGAACACTTTCTTGGCCGGTGCTCCGGGCCGGAGGGACCAGGATATGGACTCAAAAGGGTGAGGAAAATCGTCCTCATCCCCCACTCTGATTGGGACACGGCCGTGGCTGCGCTACAGGTTCCACAACCGCCGAAGACTTCGGAGCCTGCAACACCGCCGGTGACTGGCCCACGCTCGCCGACCGCCGGGGAGAGCTTTAGACCCTGTACGACGCCTACGGCACGAAAAATGGGAGCTAGCCTTACTCGGAGCACGTGCGGAGCTTCCTCACCCAATTCTGTTTCTTTCTGCTAACGAGGGCCAATATTAGGATGCGCGCTGAGCACATGGAGCGTTTCCGGCGCCAACAGCGGCCGCTCCTCCACACCGATGCCGCAAAAGCGCTTCGGAGTCCTGGGCCAGGGCTCGCTACACCGGAAACCTTTTGGCTCCCTAGGTGATAGGTACATCTCACACCCGGACACCAACGACGACAAATCCATTAAAGAAGGCGAATTTTGCACTGAGGCAGCTCAAGGGAAGAGGTCGCATCAATGCAAGAAGTGTCTGGGACTTCATCGGGCTATGGGTCGCAAGATATACACGGTAAAAATAATAGTTTATGGGGATTCAAATGCCCAAAAGTAATATTAAAATGGGGTCTATCCCCATAAAAGGCTACGGGCTCGACCCCTATTTTCGCTCTGCGGCCGCCCTGTCGGATGCTCCGCCTCCTCTTCCGGTCCATTTGGCTGCTTGTGAGGGCCTTGCAGGGGAATCCTGAAAATTCCGGGAATTTTAACCCTTTTTGTCTAAAAATCCTGGGAATTTTGGGAATTACCCGGAGCTGAAAATTCCGGGAATTTTAGGAATTGTCCGGATTGAGGTTTGGGCTTTCCGGGTTGGATTTTAAGGTTCCAACACAACAATGATGACATGGGTGCCCTTTGAAAATTCCGGGGTTTAATAGAAATGGTATAGGGTTTGTGTCCGGCGTTTTGTCGAGTTGTGGGGGTTTTTGTTTTTTGTTGTAATGGTTTGGGTTTTGTCGGGCGTGGTGGGGGATGGATGGTTTTGGGGGTGCTGAGGGGCTGGGGCTGAGGGGTTGCGGTTGAGGGGTTGGGGCTGAAAGGCTGGGGTTTTGGGGGGTTTTGTTTTTTGTTGTAATGGTTTGGGTTTTGTGGGGTGTGGTGGGGGGTGGGTGGCTTTGGGGGGCTGAGGGGCTGGGTTTGAGGGTCTGCGGTTGAGGGGCTGGGGTTGAAAGGCTGGGGTTTTGGGGGGTTTGTTGTAATGGTTTGGATTTTGTCGGGCGTGGTGGGGGGTGGATGGTTTTGGGGTGTTGAGGGGTTGGGGTTGAGGGGCTGCGGTTGAGGGGCTGGGGCTGAAAGGTTGGGGTTTTGGGGGGTTTTGTTTGTTGTTGTAATGGTTTGGGTTTTGTCGGTCGTGGTGGGGGATGGTTTTGTCGGGTGCGGCGGGGGTGGGTGGTTTTGGGGGGCTGAGGGGTTTGGGTTTGAGGGGCTGCGGTTGAGGGGTTGGGGTTGAAAGGTTTTGGGGGGTTTGTTGTAATGGTTTGGATTTTGTCGGGCGTGGCGGGGGGTGGAAGGGATGAAAGGTTGGGGTTTTGGGGGGTTTAGTTTTTTGTTGTAATGGTTTGGGTTTTGTCGGACGTGGGGGGGATGGATGATTTTGGGGTGTTGAGGGGTTGGGGCTGAAAGGCTGGGGTTTTGGGGGGTTTTGTTTTTTGTGTGGGGGGTGGATGGTTTTGGGGTGCTGAGGGGTTGGGATTTGAGGGGCTAGATTTGTTGAGGGCTTGAGTTGAGGAGGGCTTGTTGAGGGGCTGGGGAGGGGTTGTTAAAGGAAGGGGTTATTGAAGGGGGGATTGATGAAGGGAGGATATTGAAGAGAGGGATTGTGATGGGGTTATTGAGGATTGAGCACTTTTGTATTTTGAGGGATTATTTGGGGGTTTGGAATCGGATTGATATTGCGATGATAATATTTCAGTTATTTATTTCGATAACCTCGTAAAATCTTTAGATATATTATCTTTTATTCTAAATTTTTTTCTTTTCGTG